>JAODUP010000815.1:110000-230000 GCA_025642065.1 Paralvinella palmiformis | reverse complement strand
ATATATATATATATATATATGATGTTGATGATTGGTGTTTTACGGCCACGTTTGTGCACATGGTAGGATAAATTGGCCGAGCGACCTTGATGAAACAATCTTCAGATATGCCCAAGCAGAAATTCGAATAAGCGTCGTAGTGATCTGTGGTCCAACACGCTACCGCTAGACCACGGAGGCGCCCTTATATATATATATATATATATATATATATATATATATATATATATATATATATATATACGAAGACACAATAAGTTAATTGTGGTAACTTGTCTTTTGATTTTGACTATGGAATTTAAATGAAACCTGACATATGTGACGTCCTTATCATGTAGTCAACACCGGCGTTTCCGTATTCAATGGTTTGTATATTGCATTTACGAGCAAATTGTATATGACCTTTCCATTTAAAGTCACATTATTACATTTTTATATATATATATATATATATATATATATATATATATATATATATATATATATATATATATATATATTACATTTATGCATCCTCATTCCAATATTTGAAGAAAACGATAGAACGTCTGGTAATTTGTTAAGAGTGTAATGTCATTTAGTTAAGTGTTTCAACATAGAAGAAGAACATACAATTTGTAAACCTGAATTATGGGTGGGTAACTAACCACTTAATGTCTAACGTAAACAAATGGGTTTAATGATTAGTTATTAGTTTTCACTCAGTACTGGGGCGATGTCTTGTTTTTGTCAAGTAATGATCTATCGTTTAATAGTGTAAGTTGAGAAAGCGTATCTGAATGTGGGCCAGAAAACCCCGTACGAGTTTAACTGAAGCCTATATAACGTACAGACGACCTACAAATTATATTATGTATGTACCTTTGAACAACATGAGATTGCGGTTTACTGTAAGCTTTGATGATAAATTAGATAGTGTGTGCATGAACATATAATTCCTATCCCCTTATTGGTGAGCATGTGCCCACTGAATTGAGAAGGGTCTAAATGTATGAGTTTATAAATGTTTTGTGGTATTTGTCATTTTGGATGATATGGTCTTGATGCTATGAGTGCCATAAGTTATGTTTCCTAAAATAGACGTCCTTATACAAGCATGCACAGAATACGTGCACGCACGCGCACAGAGGTCCTCACACAAAGCGAGAGAGAGAGAGAGAGAATATATATATATATATATATATATATATATATATATATATGGTGCTGTTCATTATAGTAATATTCAACCCAAACAGAAAGAGGAAAACTAATTCCTCGGTTGAAAATTTCTATCAAAATTGAGAGAGTAGTATGAAGATGTTTATCCTTTGAATAACGTGATAACAATTAAATATATAGATTGACTGTCATGTAATACACAGACATATTGACATGGAATAAAGGCACCATAGATAAAGATAATAAGAGAAATGACATATTCAACTAGACGTGTATAACCTCAGGCTTATGCTTCCATCTTACAGGTAGCCCATCCTTCTAAGGTGTAATGCTCAGCTATTTTCATTTTTGTCTGCTTCATTAATATAATTTTGATCCAGTTTTACAGATTATGATGATGATTGACAAAACATACTAATCCATCTAATGATGATTGATGGTTTACAGCCACTTTTGTGCAAATGGTAGGCTAAATGGGCCGAGCGACCTCCAAAGGTAATGAAGCGAAGTCAAAGATGAAACAACCTTTATATATGTCCACGACGGGATTCGAACACGGGTGGTAGTGATAAGTGGTCCAACACGCTACCACTAGACCAAGGGCCTGGCCCCAGTTTTACAGAGAAGCCATATGCAACATACAGAATGTTAGTTTATGATAGCAGCTTATTTGATCTTACGACTTACGTCACAACACAACACAATACAAACACCGAAACAAAAATTAAACTATTATGTGTACCCGGATTAACGTAGAGACATATGTATTCTATGTTTAATAACTATTGGAGCAATTATAAATTACCTAATACCTGAATCAAATGAACTACTGTGGCTCATACGGTAGGAGAGTATGATATTACATTTGTATAATTCCATAAAACACTGGTTTAGACAAAGTTTGAATTTATTTGTCTGACCGATCTAGTAAATATATCAAGATATGATTAGTAATCTGGATATGTGACCTCCTTATTCACATACACATATGCACGTGCGCGCGCACACACACACACAGACACACACAAATCGATACCAAAATAATCTGTGATTAAAGAGAGGATCTTATTTAAGGGAGGATGTGTTTACTCTGTGAAATGTAAAGTAAGCTTAACCATTAATTACGACACTTGTCTGCCATTAACGTGTATACAGTGGAAATTCCTTCGTTATTAGTGATCCTGAATTAATAAGAGCGTGCCACATATCATAGAACTGACAACAGGAAAACAAATATTCCGGGAATCCTAAAAAACATTTAAAAGTTATATTTGTTTTTTCTACCTTTCTATTAAAATCTAGAAATGGCTTTGTTTAAAGATTCCTTTAAGAACATATTTAATTGGCACAAGGGAGGTGTTGTAGTCCAAGGTTTTCTGCAAGTGATCCTTACTTGTGTCATGAGTATACAGTCGACCGTTGTTCCGGATAATTATTTCTAAATTGTTTTGTGTTTTTTCGACATCCAGAATATAGACAAAACTGAAAATTTATAAGGGTATCTCCTCTTATATGATCTTGGAGAATAGCAAATCTTTCAAACTAAAACACAATTAATTTTCCCATTTCCAGGATTCAGTGTAGTTGCTTGAAAGTGACAACAACTATAATTCTTAATAGTGAATATCCGAAATAAATATTATAACTCGATTCTTTAAAATGAATCGGTTTTCATTTTCAGTTTATCTTACTGGGGTTCTGCTTTGACGTCATAGATCACGTAATCCCTAAATACATGGGTCGGTACACTGAGAGCCGGAGAACATTTATGTTTGGTGTGTATCAAATATAGAAATACATCTGTACTAATGAGATCACGGGTCATACATATACTGCAGTAAGCTGTCCTAGAAAGGGACAAAACCATATATTGTTACAGATTTCCATCTATTCCAGACGGGAATAAACAAATGGTAAGCAAATGGTTCAAAACCGCCATTTATGGCTCTATTTCAGACAGACCACGATTCCCACGAATCGCCATCAATTGATCAATTTTAGGACTCGTGAGAGGATTCGTGGAATTTTGCAAATTTCTTATACAAATCGTGACGTTCTACGATTCTGTTACGGTACAGGTACGATAGAGTTACGAATATTCGTGGGATTCGGCTCAAATATTGTCAATAATTCACTACGATTTACAAATATCGATTACGAACACTGCACCAACGTATATGCATCAGTTACGAATTAAATAGAAGTAAAACACATGATGTACTCTTCTCAAATACTAAGAATATCAAGTCGGTCACACATGTATTAAAATTAGATGATACAATTATTGATTGAATTAAATGTGTCAAATTTCTGGGACTACTAATAGATGAAAACCTTAGTTGGAGATGGGAAAAATTCGCGTGGGAGATGTATTGCTAGTAATAAATATTCTAATGGCTAATATTCTAAATGTTCACATGTAGGTTCATGTAAACTGGTAGAGTTTAGTTAAAGCATGCCATATAATCATAACATGGGGATTATACAGGTAATATTAATAAACATTATTGTCAGATTTATAGACTGTATTCAGTATGGAATAACAATGTTTCTTTATACATTCAGTGTATCTGGCAATGGTCACAAATATGTTGACACCACTTTATGAATTAATAATTATAAGCATATAGCTTAATCGTTTCATATCACATAACTCATACAAAATATATATTACATTTTAAAGAAATAGTGTGTGTGCGTGTTTCTCTCTGTGTGTTTATATATATATATATATATATATATATATATATATATATATATATATATGTGTGTGTGTGGTGCGTGCGTGCGTGCGTATGTGTGTGTGTTAATGACATTGAGCCCAAAATGAAATGTTATTTGGAAACTAACTTTAGAGGAATTAAACCTGTGCTTTTTCTCAAATTGACAGTCATAATATTATTCATGTTATAACCACAAACAAGCCATTTTGTAGAATTCCAAAGACCACACATCATTTGATTACAACAAAAATCGACACATCTCGTATCAAGTCGTTTTGTATAATATTGCTCTATATACATCTCACTTAGTCTGACAGCTATTTTGTATCATTCAATTTTATATCGTTCTGTTATATCCAACATTACAGGTCAGAAAGTTCTTCAGATATGTCGAATGTCCTTCATCAGTTTTACCCAAGTCTGGTTTCCTTCAAAATATCCACAAAAGTGGCATTTAGGACTAACCTGGATCAGTGTTAGGGTTATAAATAAGCCATGGAATGACGATATGGGGATAGTTTACTACTGGCAAGCTTACTGGTTAAATGTATCTTGGGAATAGGTGTATATATAAATAAAAAGTAGCGGGAGGATGTTTCCATTGAAAAGGATATATAAGACCCTTATAATTTTCTTTTAGTAGATTCACATGTATTTCATGACCTATGACTGCAAAAGGTATTCAGTATCAAATAAATAACAATATTTAATAACTCAATATTGAAGTTATTCTTTCTTAATATGCTAATAACGAATGTAATGAATGAGAAACATTGGTTGCCGTCACTCTTTATTTACCAGATCTTTGATGACAAAAGAGTATATATTGACTTGTAACTTAATCTTCTTTGCTGTACTAAACGAGTAACTATTTGCTCACGATAATCTTGATTTTTTGTTTTATCATGATAAAACGTAATTTTGTAGAAAAAAACGTTGCCTCAATTACCGTGTTACACTTCGAATTAAACGGATCTTCCATATCTCTTACCGTCTACAATCCGAAATCATGCTGTACCTGCTCAGTTCAAGAGTTTTAGTAATATTGTTGTAACTTAAGTTAGTGATTGTCTGTATTTTGTCATTAGTGGTATATATATATATATATATATATATATATATATATATATATATATATATATATATATATATATATATATATATATATATATATATATATATATATATATATATATAGATTTCACTAGCCCACAATAGCAAGCTTCATACACCCTTAAAATCCCACTCTTACACAATCTACAACCTAAATTTACACAATGTTATACATTCATAATGATGTCTGGAATTATTCCACGGATAATCTTCATAGTGAAAGCCAGAACTGCGTTGATTGTCTTTTATTTAAACTGTTGTCATTTATATGAATAGTATAAGACATATATCGACTTGTAAGTCATATTAATACCCTTCCTGAATTATCAGGACTAAAACTATCTCATCATGAAATATTATAAGACTACTTTACTGCTTAAAATGCCGTCGTTATCTGCAGTCGTTTTTCATGGGCACAATACAGAGATAGACCAATTCCCCGGACAAAGCCCAGTTATATACTTCTAAGTTTACGAAAACTAATGTTTCAGGAGATTCTTCATATAAAATCTGCCCTCAGTCAGGTGCTCTGAATATATTGCAAGAATTATAGATAATGAGTGTATCACAACCTAGATATCACGCGACTAGTGGCGCCCCCCCTAGACAAAGAGAGTCACTCTCTACTGAGCATGATAGTTCAAGCGCACATGTACAAGCACACACTCAAATATGCTACTTAAACACACAAGTAGCTATGCCATAACCCAATAGCATTTTAGTGTGTCACGTTACACGTCAGCTTATTGTAGTCATATGTCCGCTATGACAGAAAGCTGTCAATAACTGAATTATATCGTATGATTACCGTTTCAATGATAACAAGTACGTTTATTTTGAAACATCTTGAATGATGCCAACACTGAGATAGTTAATATATGTGCACGCATATTTGTTTAGACATGAAAATATGAGTATATATTATTGTTGATTAATACAATACGATGTGCCAGGACTAGTGAGAAGAGTGATTAATGTTAATATTCTTAGCTTTCATTTATCTAGATAATGTTTTCAGTTTTATTTGACCTCACTTCCAGCTCACTTTAACCTCACTCTACCACAGAGCTATGATATTTCAGTATTTTGTCATGTAACTTTGGGCATCTCTTTGGTCCAATGTGATGTCATAGTTAGTCATGTATTCCTACTACTCGTTGTCGCAGGGGAGATTCGTATTTGACAACAATCCCAGTTTTCTTGGTTTACTTTATACTACATATACGTACACCTGGCTTTAAAAGAACAACATATAACAGGTTATTCATAGTAATTTATCAATCTCATAGCTTTACCCGTCTTCGCATAATCTCACTTGGAGACTTACGAAAGGTAGAATAAAAATGGGTCCAAAAATAAGACTATTCGAATATCTTAATATTTTGATTACCAGTTATTAATTTCGAATAGTCCTTAGGATTTTTATTTGACCAAATAGCGAACTATGTTTCCCCTTTCTAGATGCGTAACAATATATGACTAGCACTAATGGAAGAGGACACGTGTAAATGTACACTGCTTTTGTTAAATGCGGAATATAAACAACGAAAAAAGAACATAGATGTTACTTAAAATTATACTAAAAGGTCATTTGTTTATCAGCATATTGGGTATTTATAATGGTTCTTTCATAGATTAATTATGTCGCATGGAATCTTGGCGATAGGAAAAACACTAATATATTCATTAACGAAAATATTTAGTTTATTTGTTCTTGGAAATATATATAGATAATCAAAATATTTACAACAATGAATGTCAGATAACAGCATAATTTTAAATGTTAACTTCATTTATATTTATACAAATATTTCTAATTATCTATCTATCCATCCATCCATCCATCCATCCATCCATCTGCAATAGTATCTGACTGGATGACCTGAGTTTTCTGGATAACTTTCTAATGGACACCAGTTCAAACAGGTATTCTGGCGCCATATCATTAATAGATTTATTAATACAATCTTGAAATGGATACGCTGTCTAACAATTTTTGAATAATTGGGGTGACATGATCATATTTTCGACTTTTTGTCACTATGTGAGCTGCACTGTTCTGAATTCGCTGAAGGTGATTAATGTTATAATCATATATATATATATTTGTAGAAAAGTAGTAAACTGAACTACATGAAAAACTCTGTTTACAACTAATTCTTAACTGATGAATGCTTATTCGTAGCATTAATATAATAATGATGTATATAACCTTGTTCCTTGCTCATGAAGAGATTATATGGCTCATCCGACTGCCTATGTAGGTCTAACCGGATAGATCTCTTGATTGTGTCTACTGTGGCTTAATAATCTTACATCATGACAATATAGCCAACCATGTTACATGATCTATATCTCCAGGTATGTAACATTGATTTATTTAATAATTATATATCTTATTGATTATTAATGTACTGTGATGCTACGAAAGCCGTGTGGTTTATCAATCAGGTTTCATAATATAATATTTATTTTTAAAATGAAGAAGATGGCCAGTGGCATCTCATGTTTTTGCATTCGTGTTTTTATAAGAGTTATAGCACCTCTATCATACTCACGTCTCAAACGAGTGGTAGTAGATGGAGTTCTGACTGTTCTAGTCCAGGTTAATATATATGTTTGAATCTAACATTTACTACAAAATAAGCCAGTACAGTCGATGGAAACAAAATAGTTTGTTTTAAATTGCATTAATATACTGAGGTAACATTAGGACACGGCAAACAGTGTATTAGATAGATAGACAAATACATATAAACATACATTCAAATTATGTAAATAATTTCAGACATACATAATTTTACAAAGTAGGTCCGAATCTTACCAAATATAATTCAAAATATATTTCCATCCTAACATGCTAATTTTTTTTTTGGTAATAAAATATTTATTACCAGAATTACAGTATACTAGATATATATTAATATTTTTACAGTACAGTTTTTTAATTAGACACGCAGTTATATCAGTTGATTGGAATAATTTCCGCCGGTCTTCTTTTGCCTTTCCTGCGAGTATTCTCTTTTCTGTAGTTCCTCCCATCCTGCAGCGTTCTCTTACTGCGTCGAGTCGTTTGTGATGGCCTCCTCTCGCGGTTGGTTATCCAACTGGATCGTTCGATTGATGTTTGGACTGTCTCTATCCACAGAACACACAAGTCCCGGACCGCGCGAGCACGCACATACATTCATACATATATACAAATACATATGCATATATACCTACGTTCATATATATATACACGCCTATATACATATATACATCCACACAGACGCATACACATATGGATATTGTTATATAACACAGTTATGTATCAATAGTTTTCTGTATACTCGATCTGAAAAACCGTAAATATATGGTAAGAGAATTTCCATAATAACAAGTACAAATATGCGTTCAGACAGTATAGATACACAGAGATATTTAGTTATTATTGATGGTAGACGTTACAATATTGAAATAGTTGAAAACCGAGACAAGTAAGGTTATACACACTTTTGTTTGAAAATAAAATATTAAACAAATTAAACAGGATCAACTACATAGCGAAAGTGTTTACGATTACACTTACAAACATATACACACGCATATACGGATATATACATGCACATACTTACACGTACTCATGCAAACAGATATACATAATATTCATCCAGACATTTTTCCGTGAACATACATATATACACGCATTTTTTATACACTTTGTTAGCATTTTTATAATTATAGCAATACACCAAGACATATACATCTGCGCATATCATATAGTGTCCACGCTTCCGAGTCATGGTCTTAACGGTATCTTTACAAATATTTTTTAATAATTACCACCACCACCATAAGGGGTGCGTCTACCCCAGTACTTTTAGTAAGAATGTGTAACTCTCAATATTTAAGTATGGTCTTTCTGAGCTTAATTATAGTGTGGTCTTAACTATATCATTGGCGTATAGTTTATAGTTATAATTGAACAATTATCTCTTGCGGAATTTATATGGTAGATTTATCAATATTAGCTTAATAATTATATTTCTTTTTGCTTAACGTAATTCGATTTATAATGCCGGGAAAATATTTCCAGACCCTTGCAGGGTTTTCTTTCTTTTAGATATCGGCAAGGATTGGGTTGGTTTGTTATTGGGTAAGCTCGTACAACGGTTTGACTTTTGGACTCGCCTATCTAGGGTTGTTAAGCATTATGTTTTGTACTAATTATCGAGCGATAGTTAATGAGTTGACTGGAGACAGTGGGGCATCTCTACCCATATTTGTTTAAATAAGGTTTGATTCATTGTCTAGAAATCGACTTTCATTTTTTTCTTCTATTCGGCAGTTTAGGAAGATACGTATCTGACTCACTAGGCCAGTCGTAATATTCTTCCGAAAATACCAAATAGTGTCTTTTCCTATATTAATCAAAATAATATTAGCAATTTTAAAAACATTTTGGAGGGGGAAAAGGCCCTTTTTTTGTTTTGTTTTTCTTTTTTACCCGTTTGCAGTAATCGCACAAAGGATTTTTCCGGACATAAAAACGATATAGTCGATGGTTTATTGGTAATATTTCATGTATAATTCTCCAACTAAGGGCTCTTGTTTGTGAATAGTTATTTTTGTCATGTATGTTTTGCCATGAAGTCTTAAAATCGATGTTTGGATGTTTTGATACAACTCTGGATTTGGTTTTGTCTTTGTTAAGGAGATACCAATAAACAATTTTTGTTGAGATTATGTTCGTTGGTAGTGAGTTTCCAAATAAGGGAGTTGTTTTTTTAAAACCAACTTAGGCAGCTCTCGTAAAAGGCAGATGGTTGTGGTGCGTGGGGAATCATAATTCTTGTTGCTAGTGGTTTAAGGTTTCTTAGTTGAAAGCCGAGCCAGTATTCGCTAAAGGAGTGCCATTTTTTAAATAAGCCGAAGAGGAACTGATATATGTGTTCTATATGGAAGGCGGCTTGAATCTTTATAGATTACATTTCTCTTGATAAATTCTGGGCCATTATACCAGAAATAATTAAATATATACTTTGTATAGAAAGAAATGCTAGTTTTATCTAGTGGAAAAGGTCGAGTAGACATCCCATAATTTTAAACATGCAAATACATTTATTATGTGTGGTTTTAGTGTCATAGCAAGATGTCTAGTTTTCAGTAGGTCAATTGTAGTAGCGAACTTGGGTCGGATATTATTTGTGTTGTAAGCTGAATAGTTGCCATTTCCGAGGTAAACTCAATAAAAAAAAAAGATGATGTCATATTGATGTTAAAGGTTTCTGGTCTTTTGTTTGCCCAAGCGCCTAGCCAAAGTCCCTTACTCTTGCTTTTATTTATTATGGCTCCAGAAGGTCTACCAAATGTAATTGGCTATTTCAAAGGATCTTGTTACTGATGGTAGATCAGTTAGGATAAAGGGTCGCGTCGTCCGCATATTGCGTTATTCGAATTTCTTCTTTCATGGTTGGTAATTTTAGTCCATTTATATAAGTTTTTTTTTTCTGATTTGATTAGCCAAGAATTCTATGTATAAGACGTAGAGTAATGGTTATAAGGGACAGCCTTGTATAAACATAGAGTAATGGTGATAAGGGACAACCTTGTATAAGACGTAGAGTAATGGTGATAAGGGACAGCCTTGTATAAGACGTAGAGTAATGGTGATAAGGGACAACCTTGTATAAAACATAGAGTAATGGTGATAAGGGACAACCTTGTATAAGACGTAGAGTAATGGTGATAAGGGACAACCTTGTATAAGACGTAGAGTAATGGTTATAAGGGACAGCCTTGTATAAGACGTAGAGTAATAGTGATAAGGGAAATTGGGCTTTAAAAATTTGGGAAATTTTTTCATGGTTTGGGTTTAAAATTTTAAAAGGTTTTCCAAAATTTATGGTAAGGGTTTCCCTTTTCTGATTTTTGGGAATTTAAAGCCAAGAATTTAAAAAATTGTATAAGACGTAGAGAAAAGGTAATAAGGGACAACCTTGTATAAGACGTAGAGTAATGGTTATAAGGGACAGCCTTGTCTGACACCACGGGTTATTTGTAAGGGTTTGGAGAAGAAGCCATCAACTTCTATTTTTGAAGTGATATCTTCGTATAATAGCTGTACCCACTTAATGAAGGAGTCTCCAAATCCATTGGATTGAAGACCGGCGAATACAAAATCGTGAGAGACTCGATCAAAGGTTTGCTTTGATCGATAGAAATTAATATACAATGTAGTTGTTTTGCATTAACGTAGTCTATTATGTTTCTAATTAAATGTATATTGTCGTGGATTGAACGCCCTTTTGTTGTGCAAGTTTGGTCCAAGTTAATTATGTTGTCCATTACTTTTGATAGTCTATTTGTTAAGACTTTAGCTATAATCTTATAATCGAAGTTTAAAAGAGAGATAGGCCGCCAGTAATCGAGATTTTCATGGTATATTTTATTTTTGCAGAAAAGTGTTATGATCCCTTTCTTTGTGTGGGGAGTAAGCGACCTTCTTTATAAAATATATTGATTTTTTGGGGTAAATTCCTCCAACATAAGATGAATAAATTTGGGAAAAATAAAATTCTTTTGGAAGTCCGTCGCTGCCTGGGCATTTATTATTATTCATGGTTTTTATCGCTCTTAAGATTTTTTCCCTTAGTTATTTCTCCATCGCACAGAGATTTGACTCAGGAGTTAGGTGTTCCCGTTGTGGGGAGAAATTCTTTCATTGCTTTTTTGTTTACTGGTTTCGATGAAAGGAGGGATTCGTAATATAGTTTGCATTGTTCTAATATTTCTTTTTGTTCGGTATATTGTTTTCCATTTCGAATTAAGGATGGCATATGTTTTTTTCATTATATTCTTTTCTTCTTTTCTCAAGAAGAATGTTGTTGTCTTTTCTGAGCTATCTATCTGTTGAATCCGTGATCGGAATTTTTCTTCCCTCGTTTTCTTTTGTTAAAAGTAATTTTAATTGTTGTTCTAAATTTAGAATTTCGTCTTTGAAGGCTCCCGGAAGATCAGTTTTAGTTTTTTTTGAAAAACCAGGGGCAAAATTAAATTTTTTTTCTTGTTTTTTTTTTAAAACCAATGGATTTAATTTTTTTCAGTGATTTTTGCATTGCTTCCCCCCATTCAGGATTTATCTTTTTTTTATATTCGGAGAAAATTCTATTATTTCTTGTTTAATTTTTTTGGGGCCATGAGAACGGACACGTTGCACTTCCAATAGGATGTACCACGTTTCTGGCTCGGAGTCCTCTCTGTTAAGGTGACGAATTTGTGGTTTGAGAAGATGTTGGGAATTATATTACAATCTAATGTGTCTTTTATTGCAGGTTTGTTTACATAGAAACGATCTAGACGGCAATATATTCCGGATCGATTCCATGTAAACTCCTGCTTTTGGGGATGTAGATGACGGAAAGCATCCGTCAGTCCAAATTCCGTTTTGAATCGAGTCATTATTTTTTTTCCTACATGACCTCTTCGTGTATTACCACCAAATTTATCCATGTCTGAGTTTTCAGTAAAATTAAAATCACTTCCTATAAAAAGGTGCATCTTGCAATGGCAGAAGGATTATAGACTAATTATGAATTATTTTCTTTCTGAAGAGTTATTTCGGCAGTAGACATTAATAAAGCGGTAGTTGATTTGATTAATTTTTAATGTTAGGGTAACATAATTGCCACACCACGACTTCGGAAAGATCCAAAGGACCACCAAATAGGACCTTTCCATTAATTTTGATTTAAAAACATTTTATTACCAAAAATATGTTTTTCTTGTATAAAGATGATGTCGAAATGTTTTTGTTTGCAATATTCGAAAAATAGACGTCGTTTATTACTGTTTAGTAACCCTGAGATATTAAAAGTAGCAATTATGAAAGAGGTCGTTAGTAGGTGGATATTTTATTTTAACTTTTTTCGTGGATTCTGTTGGTGGGTTGTCATCTTCCGAAGTGGAGAGCGACGTGTCTCTTTTACCCTTCCTTCGCTTTTTCTTATTTTTTGGGGGTAACTGTTGCCAGCTATCGGGAGTGTTTTGGTTTACGAAGGAAATTTCCACCTCCATTTTGTCGGAGGAAGTGCCCTTTTTTATTTTCTATTTTGTTATTTTGTTGGCCATCTGTCTTGTATGTTTATTTATGTTTCGGACTTTATGTTTGTATCGTTTTCTTGTGTCTTTTTTTTTTCCTGTTCGTTCAATGGTCTTGGCATTTTCCAAAACCCCTCCCCCATAATTGGGCCGGAAAAGACCGGCATTGCCGACGGAAGGGAGTGGTACAGTCAGCACGTATGTGTCCTTCACGTCGACAGCGCAGACAAACTGGAGGCCTCCCGGTGAACGTAATTAAGGTTTTCATGGTAGGTGTTTGCTGTCATGTCGTACACTTTGTAAAGGTGTGGTATCTGCGTAGTGTCGTCCGTGTCATTAAGTCGGAGGATGGCACTCCTTACCTGTATTCCCGTGTTAAATAGGTTTGCGCCGCTATTAAATTTCACCGTGTTTTTTTCATATTTAACGGGCCCTTTTTCCCTAATGGCTTCACCAAAGGTGGCTTGTAATTGTCTCGCAAGAACTTTGATATCCAAGGCGGAAGCCAGTGTATTCGTATTTTAACCTCTTTTTTAGAAACGGTTTCAAAAGTTCCTTTGAAGTTGTTTACCACAACTTCACCTGCATTTAGCATTTTTGGTTTGGTTTCGTCAGAGCGAAGTGTGACGTACCATTCTGCATTACGAGAAAGTGGCCCTAAATGTTCTAGTTCTGCCGCAGGGACTAGCTGCGTTAAGGCGAGTCCAACGTCGAAACGATTGTACGGCTTACCTTTTGTATCAAAATTAATTTTCAGGGTCCTTTTTTCGAATGTCGTTGGCACGAGAGATCTCCTGGGCCTCCCTTCCATTCCTCGTCAGTTAAAGGATTAGTATCCTTAGGTTCCATTGATATTCCTGCGTGTCGTACTGATCCTATCCAAAAAAACACCTCCACGGAAATCTTTAGTAAAAGGCGAAACATTTATGCGTGGATTGAAGAGAAACTAAACATGCTAATTTTTTTTTTGTAATAAAATATTTATTACCAGAATTACATGCTAAATATTAAATATTAATTTGATATCAAAATTCCAAATTCCAACACGTTGGTTTGGTTTTGGGTTTTTACGTCCTCAGGGTTTTTAACGTCCCCCTTTATTTTAAATAATTCAGTGGAGACGGCAGCTCCATTTAACGTGGTCAACCACGATGTAGTGAGCCGAGAAATTAATCTCTGGAAAAATTTCGACATCTTACGGGGTTCGAACCTGCGACCGTTGGCACCAAGTGCCGGGTGCTTAACCGCTAGGCCACCAGAGCTCACCCCAAATTCCACCACACGTTGTTACACTGAAGATATTCTTTTGAATATTCGGTTATTATGGTGTTTCTACTAAATTACGTTATAGCGTCTTTTCAAGAATTGTGACCATATGTTGTTACTGGATCTCTCCCATTCATATTTTCCCGCATATAATCACCTAAATACATAGGTAGTACTATATATTGAGTGTGAAACTTAATAACTTTTCTGCCAATTTTAAGGTGCTTCGCGTTCAATATGACGAGGAATCGCAAAATAGAAAAACGAAAATAAACCGTTTATTGTTCAAATCGAATGACAGGTGGCAGCACATGCTCCAACCCTAGGCTTAACTTGTTGCGCGCAATTAAACTATGAAAATTATCTGCAAAACCAGATGTTGTGATTGGTTTAGTCTTCTTTATAATTGTACTTTAAATATACCTCAGAATCGCTATCAGATACTAAACATACAGGCTGATAAAAGCAAATAGGTATCATATTTATTTAATTAACACCAGCCCATTACAAGATACTAAGTAAACCATAAAACGCTGAACTTAGGAAAATGGAACATATATTCATCATATTCCGATAATTATAGTAAATAATATGCCACTCGGTAGCATTTGACACGCGTGAAGTACCATAAAGACCTGTATCTAAATGACTCATAAAACATATGTATCTTTATTGAACGTAGGAGGATTTCAGCTACATTTGTACCCACAAGATGTTACTCCACATAATCCAATCAAACAATATGATATATATCCAAAACGTGAATAGAGCTATCTATGTACCACTTTCGTCAAATATTACCTACCCTGGTTCCGGGAGTTACAAAATACAATGTCTTTCGCCAGATTTAGAAAAGATGAAAGCTTCTAATACAACTTAGGTGCGATTTGAATAATGAATATTGGACACAACATCAGACGGTATATTAAATCACTACAGCGTTTTTCCTGGGAGCAGTGGCCATATCAATATTTGAGTGTAACAATAGGACCAGTAGATAGTTATCTTTGATCAGTACATCAGCGAATATTATCTCATATATGAAATCTTCATACACTTAATGCATGAAACCTCGAAGTATTATACTGATTAAGGACGTATAACACAAGTCAGTGGTTTGTATTTTATGAGGCAATGTTTGAAAAGGACCACTCTATCTATCTGTAACAAGTTACCATTATATAGATAGATTGATAGATAGACATATATATATAGTTAGCTAGATAGATAGATAGTTAGATGTATGCTACTATTTCTATTAATAGTACTTGTACTACTACTACTACTACTACTACTACTACTACCACTACAAGTATCAGTAGTAGTAGTACAACTAGTAGGTGTATTTAAACTAGTTATCGTTTAGAAATTAAAGCTGTATAATGTTTTATTTAGTAATTAATATAATTGGTTTCCGTTTTCGCCAATTGTTGCTGATAACCCAGAAGGGAAATAATATGAAATTAATGGTTGTCATGGCATATTAGTACAAAAAGTCACTTAGTATTTGATCGCCACTAGGAGATCCGGAAGGATAATTCTGAATCCCAAATTGCTGATGGAGACTGAAAGAAGGAGAAGACATTTCCCGTGAGCAGCTGATATTCATATCAATGTTTAATTTTAAAATAAACTAATTTTGTAGAGATGGTATTGCATAGACTAAAAAAGTTGATAGTGATGTATAAAATATTGAATATTTGAAACGCGAGAGTTCCCCAAATTTGTTTATGTACGCTAGTATACAGAAGAATATCATGGACTATATTGTCTTTATATATAGCATATTGTTTTGTTGTTGGCGTCGGTGGTAAATAGTAATACTTATTTTTCATATTATTGTTTATTCTATCATAAAATAATTCAATTCCAATTGCTGCTTAAATCATGTCACGTTTAAAAAATGATTTGACAGTTCACCCCTTTATCCCAAGGGAGTAACATTTTGTCCATATGTCCTAAGGCACTTAAGCGTTTTACGTATTCAATCCTGATAGCTGAGCAGGTGCGTGGATAAGTAGATAACTACGTACAGGGGTGGAATCTCGCAACTAATTTAGTGGATATATTCACCCGTTTACTGGGCTCATGGCATGGTTTCATGAAGCACCAAGTTAAACGAATGAGAACGTACTGTATTCATCTTAGCCATTCTGATGCTGTCACAAAATGGTCATCTTACTTCTTGCTGACGCAGACCATCACATCATATCCCACCATTTCTATTTCAGGGTAGCTAGCTTGAGAAATTATGATCTGAATAACTGAATAAGTGAAATATTGATTGACTGACTCACTGACTGACAGACTCAATGACAGACTCAATCACTGAATGCATTAATGATCGAATTAATGACTGAATTAATCGCTGAATTAATGACTGAATCAATGACTGAATTCATAGCCGGATTAATAACTGAATTAATGACTGAATTAATATCTGAATTAATGACTGAATTAATGATATATTAAATGAATGAATGACGCCTTCACTCACTAACTTAACAATACACTTGCTCACATGGAAAGGAAAGTAATTATATTCTGTCTTAGGCATTTGGCAAATTAAGTAACCTATTTTATGGAATCTCCAGATGGACGTGGACTTCCAATAAATGAATTTTGAAATCCACTTTACAACAGTTACCATGATTAAATAGAATGAAGATAGCAAATTCTTGCAGATAGATAATAAGTTTACATATTTCATTAATGGGTATTTCTAGTATACTACTACATACTATATTTACTACAGCACTACAAGTTAGTAGTATAGTACAACTAGTAGGTGTATTTAAACTAGTTATCGTTTAGAAATTAAAGCTGTATAATTTTTTATTTAGTAAGTAATATAATTTGTTTCCGTTTTCGCCAATTGTTGCTGATAACCCAGAAGGGAAATAATATGAAATTAATGGTTGTCATGGCATATTAGTACAAAAAGTCACTTAGTATTTGATCGCCACTAGGAGATCCGGAAGGATAATTCTGAATCCCAAATTGCTGATGGAGACTGAAAGAAGGAGAAGACATTTCCCGTGAACAGCTGATATTCATATCAATGTTTAATTTTAAAATAAACTAATTTTGTAGAGATGGTATTGCATAGACTAAAAAAGTTGATAGTGATGTATAAAATATTGAATATTTGAAACGCGAGAGTTCCCCAAATTTGTTTATGTACGCTAGTATACAGAAGAATATCATAGACTATATTGTCTTTATTTATAGCATATTGTTTTGTTGTTGGCGTCGGTGGTAAATAGTAATACTTATTTTTCATATTATTGTTTATTCTATCATAAAATAATTCAATTCCAATTGCTCCTTAAATCATGTCACGTTTAAAAAATGATTTGACCAGTTCACCCCTTTATCCCAAGGGAGTAACATTTTGTCCATATGTCCTAAGGCACTTAAGCGTTTTATGTATTCAATCCTGATAGCTGAGCAGGTGCGTGGATAAGTAGATAACTACGTACAGGGGTGGAATCTCGCAACTAATTTAGTGGATATATTCACCCGTTTACTGGGCTCATGGCATGGTTTCATGAAGCACCAAGTTAAACGAATGAGAATGTACTGTATTCATCTTAGCCATTCTGATGCTGTCACAAAATGGTCATCTTACTTCTTGCTGACGCAGACCATCACATCATATCCCACCATTTCTATTTCAGAATTATCCGAGTTACGGTGCATTGCTTAACAATAAGGGTAGCTAGCTCGAGAAATTATAATCTGAATAACTGAATAAGTGAAATATTGATTGACTGACTCACTGACTGACAGACTCAATGACAGACTCAATCACTGAATGCATTAATGACCGAATTAATGACTGAATTAATCGCTGAATTAATGACTGAATCAATGACTGAATTCATAGCCGGATTAATAACTGAATTAATGACTGAATTAATATCTGAATTAATGACTGAATTAATGATATATTAAATGAATGAATGACGCCTTCACTCACTAACTTAACAATACACTTGCTCACATGGAAAGGAAAGTAATTATATTCTGTCTTAGGCATTTGGCAAATTAAGTAACCTATTTTATGGAATCTCCAGATGGACGTGGACTTCCAATAAATGAATTTTGAAATCCACTTTAAACAGTTACACATGATTAAATAGGAATGCAAGTAGCAAATTCCCTGAGGCACATCAATAAGATACATAAGTCATAAAAGGCATATATTCTAGTGATAAATAAATACATATATATTTACCAGCATCTCTGGTTATTTTTGACTTTGGTCACAATGTGTTACAACAAATAATGTAATAAGCTTTGATCTGTTGAGATAATTGGATATTCTTCATAATTAAGTTAAGGATAATGGAAAATCCAATGCATATTATTATTAGTCAGCTCATTAAATGTTCTCCCAGTCAGCAAAATAATTATCTTCCGATAGTTTATAAATATTGTAACAGCAATTAATAAATCTGATGGAACTATAAACATGACAATTTTAATAGAAGAAGAATACCCATTTTTCAGGTAAGAAGCATACGTTATAAAATATGATATATAATCTGAATTAGAACTTTAGTAATAATTTAAAGGAACAGAGAAACCCTATTTACTCAGTATCACCTAACACTAGTATACCATTTTATTTTTATTTAAACTTACTTACCTAGTATGTTTTGATTAGATTACAAAACATTATACATGATTTCTTAGTAGGATTACAGAATAATAAATACTCTATATTAATTGAATCCATTTCATATATATTCCCGTAGCTACGTACTTTATTTCTTGGAATCTCTAGTTTCGATTACTGCTATAAGTGTATATGTATAAGTCGATTGTGCCCCACAGTGTTTTGTGTGAAGATTTCATCAAACAGTGTAATCCAAAATTTTGAAAACAAACAAAAAAACAACCTTTGAAATCTGGGTAGAAACAGGAAACAGGACAGGAAGACTCTGATGGCTGGAATGATCTGACGTCCTTTTGACGTTGTTAGAACAGGCCATTGCGTGTTTCAATATGTTGTATATATGTAGTTACATTTATAACTATTTTATGGTTCGGCCTTTCCTTTTAAAGTCACAATACACCATTAACATCATACATGTATTATAAGTATTATGTTATGAACAAAGATGGACTTCTATCAAAGATAAATTATGGGCTGAGTTAAATTTACTGGCAAAACACTTTTTATTATGTTAATAAAACAAATAGTATTAGGAGTAATAACAGTAGTATGAATAGTATTAGGTCCAGTGATAGTATTAATATCAGTATTATTATTATTATTATTAGTAGTAGTAGTAGTAGTAGTAGTAGTAATAGTAGTAGTAGTAGCAGTAGCAGTAGTAAAGTAATAGTAGTATTAGAAGAAGTAGTAGTAGTAGTAGTAGTATTAGTAGTAGTATGTTCACATGTATTACTGTATACATTAGAGAATAGGGGATTCATTTGATACATCAACCTTAATTATTCAGTGTCGTTTGGTTAAATCTATAGACATTTTGCTATTGATATCACTTATGATATCATTATTCCAATACTTGTTTAATAAAACAGTGAATTACATATGGCGTTATATAGGTGTCATATACTATTATTATTATCATTATTACTATCATCACCTTCATCTTCTTCTTTTCCCCATTATTGTGTTTTCACAGCTTAGATTACATAAATATCCCGTATTGTAATTATGTTTTCACATTGTTATTTATTATCCACTTCTAATCTGACAGAAGAGGCGCCTACGTGGTATAAAGGTAGCGTGTTGGATGTCAGAACATTGCTACCAGTGTTGGAAGTTCTGCGTGGGCATATGTGAAGGGTGTTTCATCCTTGACTTCGCTTCATTACCTTTGGAGGTGGCTCGGCCCATTTAGCATGCCGTGTGCACAAACGTGGTCGTAAAGCACCAATCATCGTCGTCAATATCTAATCGGATGGATGTGACTTGTTGACGGTAAACTCAGGGACTGAACTAGTCTATAGATCATTTGTTAAAATCAATGTCAATTTCACCTGCTTCAAATAAATCAGAGTTAGAAGAAACAAAGAGGGACATTCTAACATTATGCAGGTGACGATAGCACCGAATCAACAAACAAGTATTCTGAGGCTTCCCCGTTTTTGAAATATTATAGACAGAAAGGCGACATGTATTTGTAATATTTTTCTACAACATCCAAGTTCCACATATATAAACTGAGTCAATATATATGTCTCGGCATTGGTCAATCTGGCATATGTGGTCAATAGATGAATACTTAGGAAATGTGCAACAAAACCAAGTTTGATTTGTGTTATATCCTTAACCTAGAAATGTTTAGTAGAGTGTTCTAACAACTGCATCCTGGGTTTTATCTTAGGGTCGTCGTAGGTACTATGTTATAATAATAAAAATAATTATAATAATACGTGACATTTATATAGCTTCCAATCCAGCTTGATAGCTGCTCTGAGGCGCTTTATAGCGTTATTCTCTCTCACTCAGACCTATTTCATTTCAAAACACACGCCACCTCGCAAGGAGGCATAAACGCATGTTGCCAGCATATGCGCAAATTGTTACTTAGACACATAGCCATTGGATCCTCTCGGGTTCTCATTTCTGCCTGATTGAGCCAATCGTCACATGACAGCATTGCAACTCCGCAGCATTGAACCCGCAACCCTTCCTTTAGAATTCCTATACTCCTACTAACTTCCCCATCACGGGTCGACAAAACGGCCTCATCTTGTCACCTCTCCCGTGTGTATGTATCGTTCTAGTTAATTGTGAATGTACGCTTACATTCATGAATAAGCCCGTGAATAACTAAGTAGGTGAATGTCTGATCTAGTGACTGTTTGAACTGAGAAGGATTGGGTGATTACGTCAATCAGTCAACTTAGTCAGTTAATTAATCATTCAATTAGTTAACTATTAAGCCAAACATAAATGTCCGACCATACAAATTAAACTCAGCTCTCACAGAGATTTAGAATATGTTTTAAAAAAATATATATTTTTGACGTGTACCGACTTTAGTTTTTACTTCTCATCAGTGAATCTCTCGCGAAATGTATACTCATTTTATAAAAACATAACCTATCAGTCTGTTGCATGATTAGCAAAGGTTTTTCCGAAATAGGATACACCTCGTTTAGATTAGAGAATATAATTTCAGAAGAGTGAAACTTTTAAAGGAACAACTGAAACAATATTAACTCTATTATAAGATGGCGGTCGGGTGAGTTGTCACGGTGTAGTTGTATAGGGAATATTTCATAACTTTCTACAACAAATAATTGGAAACTTTGCTCATGAATATACAACGAATCGAGTGGGAACGAAGTTAGTGTCGTTGAACGCAGATTTTGAGGATAATCAGAGTTATGCCTGTTATTAATAAATCACTGAAGTGTATTTTTGGACTCTTGCCAATGTGTAAAGTATCTGTATGTGATTACAATGCTATACCATGCTATGCGCTGATCAATCAACCGATAAAGAGCCACCCTTTGGAGTAATTTGTATGTGACTACAATACTAAGCCAGTGAAAAAAACTCAACAAAATAAAAGACCATGGCCGAGGACATTCCACGACCTTTGGAACACAAAATAGCGAGTCCAGTAACAAACCGCCCAAAAACTTCGAAATGGGCGAGGATCAAATACCTTCTGGAAAAAACTAGCTAAGCTAACATCTTTAAGAAAAAAAAAAAAGGGGGGGGGGGAACAAACGACGAAACTGCAATTGACATGTGATGTACAAACAGATCGAAGATTGAAAAGAGAGAATCACGGTGGTTGGAAAATAATTTAAAGATCGTTGGCTTTGACATTTGTGAGCACCTGATCATCCAAATACTGGAAAAAACTGGGAATCAAAACTGATAATCGTACATACCAATATGTGTTTCGCGTTGGACAATACACCCACTCTAGAGCACGTCCAATCGTTACTAGATTTCAACGTATAAAGGATCGAAATGATACATGGAATAACGTAGATAGCTAACGACATATGTGCAGTATATTAGACCCATGTAGCCACCTACAACATACAGGAAACGACAGGTTCTTACATACGGTGCATAGCTTTACCGGGAATCGGTTCCACAACAAAAAGGCAAGCCGAAGCTATTGTACAGTCATAAATTGCAAGTCGAAACGGATAGATACCAAGTTGAAGATCTCCATATGCTACCAGGGGATCTGAAGAGAGCTGCGGGAACAACCAGTAAGGGAAACATCACCGTTTTTTTCTTCAGAATGAATTGTCCATTTTCA
Source organism: Paralvinella palmiformis (assembly GCA_025642065.1). Classification (NCBI taxonomy): domain Eukaryota; kingdom Metazoa; phylum Annelida; class Polychaeta; order Terebellida; family Alvinellidae; genus Paralvinella; species Paralvinella palmiformis. The sequence continues at coordinate 207,382 of JAODUP010000815.1, read as the reverse complement.
AACTTGTATCCATTCCTATTTTACATTAACGACAGACGCTTCAGTTGCAACGAACAAAGCACCGAACAAAGATATGGAGCTGGAGATCATGACAAACGATGATCCTGCTCAAATCAAATGCATCAGTAAGCGACCGTCATCGGAGGAAGCGACAGTGATTGGAGTGCATACGGGACTATTGGCCAAATTTAATGAAATTTTATATCTACGTCGATATCTCCTCGGTACGGGCGAGGACATACTCGTGGAAACAAATACACATGATACCATTTGGGGTATAGGACTGGTTACAAAGAATCCCAAGATATTCATCAAGAACGATTGGGAGGGAAAACATCAACTTGGGGACTTGCTCATCAGAGTGCGATGGGATTGATGTCACGGTAAACGCTCATCTCGGTAGACATATGCGACTAACCATTTATTAATTGGCATTTATATCCTATCAAAAATATATTTACTGTGTATCAAATAGATTATAACAAAATACAAGAGTGCTCACGAGTTGTATAATTTGTAAAATAGTCCACAATTTAGTTTAATAAATTTCACTTGAGAATAACTGAGCTACAAAAGAATATATTTAGTTATTTTCTGGTCAGTTTATAAGATGTATTTACAAATATTCTCTTATTCTTTCCATAGTGCCGAATTGCCTAATTGCCTTGGTATATTTGTACATATATATATATATATATATATATATATATATGTGTGTGTGTGTGTGTGTGTGTGTGTGTACGCATACTGGTACGTATGCATGTGCATATACCAGACAATGTTGTCGTTTTCGCTCTATATATGTTTTAAGTGTGTTTTGTATCTATGAGAGTATTTACGCGGGTATGGTATATGTATATGCACATATGTGCGTTTATATCTATGGTTATCTTACTTCTATCATGAGTCATAAACCTGTACGGCATTTGACTTAGATTTGTAATTACTTGTGGTCGCGTCGTAAATCGTAAAATTATAAGAATTTAATTACATGTGTAATTATACCGATCGACATTTACGAGTATGTAACTGATTGAACCCATAATGGTTTAAAGTTTATTTTTTCAACTGCCTGTGCTGTTATATGTCATTTATTAATATTTATTACGTGACAGTTTTGCGATCTCCTTACTTTTGGGATGCAATTCCAGCATCTTCCAACAGTAGTGCGATCGATTACAAAAATGTTTTATGCAAATTAAATGCAGTACGGACGTTTTGCCGAAACTAACCCTATTAATTTAGCCATTTACTTATCATTATTTTGAAATTTATATTGAATAATATTGTGTATATATGCTAAATGAATGTTGTGGTGAGGCAGTGTGCGGAACGGGTGCTCACATCGTGTGGTATACAATCAAGTTATGGGAGTATCGTTAGGAGTGTATAGAGCCCGTATTGGCCTTTTAGCCCCAGGTTGGCTAATGTGTTGAACTATTCAAGCGATTATATGTGTAATGGAACATATTTAGAGCTTCTGAATAACTCATCAATGCTGTTAGCGACCGCGGCATGTTTGTTTCTATCCGACATTGTGGACATGATCCTGGTCTGGCTTTCTTACCTCTAAACTACTTGCTTGTTCTGGTAACATTGAAACCAAACCAGGACCAAACTCGCGGACGTCAAACCAAAGTAGTTATTTTATATTTTGTCATGCTAATATGAGAAGCTTAAAGACATGTCTGGACAAACTATGAGTGGCACGTGGTTATCTCCAGATGACAATATTGATCAGCATGGTAAGCCACTATACAATATTGATTGCTATCACGATCCTCTACGCCGCGACAGAGGTGGTCGTAGCGGAGGTGCGGTGCTTGCATGGATTTCAGAAACCCTGGTTTACAACCTAAGGCTTGATCTGGAAAGGGCGGATGTGGACATTCTATCACTTGAAATTCGTTGCAGCAATAACAAAGTTTTGCTATTTATGGTCTATCGTACTAAAGAATAAGTCAAATTCTGGGATTTGTTGCAAGAGTGCTATAGCAAGGCTCTAACAATTGGTTTTTGAAATGTCACCATTATGGGTGATTTAAACGCGGACACATCCACGATATATTTTGAAATTATTTGTAGATAATAAAATTTAACCATGCATGTACATGAAGCAACACACATCACTGAACAAACTCGTTCTGAGTTAGACCAAATAATTTATAACTGTGATAATATTATTTGTCACATAGCGGTTTTACCGCTTTTTCATACAACTTTGATCATACTCTAAGCGCAGCGGGTGATGTGGCAGTACGTGCAAGCAAATATTGAAGGATTTGGAACAAGTTTGGGCGAAATTGACCGGACGAGTGTTTTGTCATTTGCATCATTGCCCAGACAGGGACATATACGTTCATCAATGTTGCGCATGATTATATCTAACCCCCGTAACTGGTGAAGTTTGTCTAAGAAGCTCTTACATACTAAAACTAGAGACGTACCTTCTCTGAATGTAGATAACAATATTGTATCAGGTAACTTGGAGAAAGTGGAAGCTTTTAACCGTTAATTTGTACGGTGTTATACACTAGATGACAGCGAGTTTGTTTTACCAAACGAATATCCCCAACTAACACCGAATCTACTGGATACATTGACAACTCGTGAATGCGATGGTCGCAGCTGCTTATTAAATCTCGATGCATCCAAGCCGTTTTGACCCGATGTTGTTAATCCTAGACGACTAAAAGAACAGGCACAGCAATTATCAACTATTCTCTGCTGACTGTTCAAAGCCTCGCTCCAAACTGGTCGTTTCCCTTCTATTTTGAAGAGGGCAAATGTAATCCTATTACATATGAAAAACGACAAGTCGTGCATAGCCAATTACCGACCATTAACACTTCACAGCACTGTAGAAAAAGCTTTGGAGCGAGTAGTGTTCAAATTACTCTTGCAATACTTCCAAGACAACTTATTGATATCGGTTTAGCAATCGGGATTCATCCCGGGACACTCAACAGTTACCTGGTGGAGATGTACCATAACTTTATCAAGCAACATCGGAAGGAGAAGAAATATGAGTGGTGTTCTTTGACCTTAGTCGCGAATTTGATCGTGTATGGCATCAAAGGCTTCTATTTGAGCTGGAAAAATGTGGCATTACAGGCATCCTACTAACATGGATCAAAGACTACTTGCAATAGCGCTACCAAAGGGTGGTATTAAATGGCCAAATGTCTACTTGGGTGTTGGTAATGGTTTTTGGACCATCGCTGTTTTTGATATATTTAAGTGACATAACACATGTAAAACACTATCAAATCAGAATGTTTGCTGATGCCACGTTTCTGTTCATTGAGGTAGATGATCGAGTGGAAGCTAAAAATGAAATAAATGACGATTTAATAGCAATAAGTCACCTGGCAAAAACTTGACTTGTGACGTTCAGTCCCCACAAATCAGAGTATCTGATAATCTCTAGCATGACTCGCATCGAGGAACATGCACCCGTCTACTTGGATGGAATAGTCCCAAACAAAGTAATGCATTATAGGCATGTTGGGGTTACAAGTAGCCAAGAATGTTTCGTGGAACAAACACATTGCTTCCATTGAAAACAAAGCTGGCTCGGCCTTATATAGAAAGTCTCAATTCAAATACACACCCACAAAACGTTCACTAGAGAAGGTATATGTTAAGTATATTAGATCTGTTAAGGAATATGCTGACATTGTTTGGGCTGGTGGCAATATCGCAAACTTAGATATACTCGAAATGGTTCAAAACGACAGTGTTCATGTCGTTACTGGTGCTACGGTGCACTGCAGTAATACGTTGATAATGTGTGATAATTGATGGCCAACTCTATCAACTAGAAGAAGGAATCACAGACGTTCCCTATTCTATCAAATTATCAATGATTTGTCTCCTCCATATCTAGTAGATTTACTACTAGGCAGAGTTTTGGACCGCACAAGGTATGCACTGCGCTGGTCACATGATTTGATCATGCCAATGAGCATAACGTCAGCCTTTGCCAAAACGTTTCTACTAGATATGGTAAATGAATGGAACGGCTTAGTTCAGCAGATAAAGGTTGTTCTAGTGTTGCAGTATGTATGTTCATATTAAGGAATATGACAACAACCGATCTCTATTATTACGGTCCTAGAAGTGAAAACATCTAACTGACTAGAATCCGAATCCAATGTCGTAGTTTGAATGCCCATCTGTATTTCTGTATTCATGTTTGAGATGATGCTTAATGCATTTTTTGGTTTTGCAGAGGAAGAACGAATTTGGACGCTATTTATCAATGTGATTTCACCAATTCGACACACTGCTGCATCGCTGTACGGTTTCTTCGTATAATGTACATGTTATTTAAACTCATTTGTATACGTTTAACATGTTAGGGCATTAATAAATAATGCTTAAACTGAAACAATATTAACATCTGATTAAACCTCAGTAAAATAATGCCCACAAAGGATAGAATAATTTACGATATTAAACACCATTCAGATAATTATTATTATTATAAATCATAAAGCTCACGCAAACGTATTAATCACTTTAATGATAAGGTTTCCTAGTATTTATAATTTTTCATTTATTGCTTAGTTCTTGTCACTTCCATTTTGATATGGGGATTATGCAGCTCACCTAGTACGAGGTATCAACGTAGTGCTATTCGTGTAATTTCCAGATAGATGCATGTTACTGACATAACTATTTTACATATTACCGGATGTGAGCCAGTTTGATGTTGGCTGTCACTTTAGATTATTAGAAATACTGTTACATGTTACTGTACCTAAATACACCGCTGGAGTTGTGACGTATTGGCAATTATTACACAAAACGTTAAACTACCAATCACATAATCCTGTCTAGTTGTTGTTGTGCTATTTAGGTTTGTGTAGACGGTGTGGTGCTTCATATGACGCAGAACCTGTTTTGCGCTTGTTTATCGTATGGAGCTGATAATTAAATAATGCATGGTGATGCAGTCATAATTTAAGTGTTATGACGTCAAAGCTTATAAATGCCATTATAACAGATTGCTCAGCGGAACACATCAATATCAATATAACAAATTTATTATAGCCATTGTTATATATCTTAACAAAAGATGAAATGCAGAGTGTTATATAAGGTTAAAATTAGTCTTATATAGTAGGTCATAAGAAAGATCACCTCCCAAACATTAACAATTTGGCGTTTCGTATATTCTATCAACATTAAGTGAGGATTTATCAGTGGCTTAATCATCACTCAAAGATAGATTTAGCAATTCCTTACTTTCACCAAATATTAGGTAGATATTATATAGATTGGCTGCCGTGTTATACTGATGTACATTACTATAGAAATAATAATCAAACAAAGTTAATGCAATAGAGACCGTATCCAACTCTATATTCTTAAACCCAAGTGGACACTCCCCCATCTGGTAGTTAGCCCATCCTTCCAAGATGAAGCTCTCTGAGATTAACAGGTTTTGTTTTTTCATTAATATAAAAAAACTGTTTTACCGTGAAGCCATATTTAATGTGCAGAAGGTTGGTTTGCGAAAGAAGATCATGTTCCACCTGCGTTAGAATATTGGTATATGAACATAAGCAAAGAACCATGAATTAAATAGTTATGAAGATTACTAGGGAAAGGGAGTTCTGAATATAAGTGGCTCGTGAAACTAATGTGCATATTTACTTTATGTGTATTATATATTTATTAACTGTTGGCTCGATAATAAATGGCTTATTAATTGGACCAAGAGGCTGATAGCAAATAATACATTAGAGTACTGTATCATGACAGTCAACGGAGGAGTTAGATTAGTCGCCACCAGCTTAGATCAATTTTTAATTTGTTTTACCCAAACAAAACGGTAGTAAAACCTGAGTTTTTATAAATCCTGATACGAATTATTCCAGGTTTATTCTAATTATAAAAGCCATGTAAATAGAACAACTTACGTAACGAAAAACAAACTTACTCGTCCAAGGAAACTTGTCTCGAACATTGTCCATTAAAAGAGATTAGACCTTATCAGTAGGCGTTTATATTCAGTGCTATCCAGATACGCAATAAAACTGACGACACATCACCAAATGTTAAATGATATTAACATGGGGCGCATAGACAACATTAATTCTTCCTCTCTATTGTGACATGGATGACAATAAGAAATATAAATTACACAAAACGATATGAATAAGAGTTTCTTGATAATATATTGTCATACCTGTACCATCGTATTTCAAATATTTCCCATCCTACCGAGAAAAACATCCGTTTAACAATTTACATGGTCTATGCTGATATTAATTTCAAATTATGTATTCATTACATTCATTGTAATATTTCATGACTTATTCATGTGAAAATCAATTAAGCTGGGATTGTTAAAATAATTAATCATAAAAATTATTAATTTCTTTTTTTCTTTTATGCTGCGCTTTAAAAGGGAATATTAAACAGGTAATGCAATTATTCCACTAGGAATAAATGTTTTAAACATTGTGGCGTTAATGGGAAAAAAATTACGGTTTCCAAATTAATGTCGAATAATGTTGCCTGATATATTTTTCAACAAAGAAAAGGGTGTATTAATGAAACCCTTACATGAAACGTTCGTAATCTGCCTTTTGACTGATCAATACGTTAAATAATTGACTAATCGACTGGCAGATCTCCCATCCAATCATCATAGTAAACACACACATGCGCACATACACACACCAAACAAACAAAAGTGCACACATAGACAGATACGCGCGTACACACGTGCACGCACACGCGCGCACACACGCACATATATATATATATATATATATATGCTCAGAAATACACACACACAGACATATGCTCAGAAACTCACACACACACAGCCACACATACAAACACACAAACACACAAATAAACATGGACAGCTTAACTCTACATATGAACTACAGAAAGGACTTTAACCATGAATTTACGTTAACACATATACGGAGAATAATCATTTAGTAATCGCATTACTGAAAAGCTAAGACGCCAACTTGATATGATAATGCTATTCTGAGACATTTAATATTAAATAATGATTATTATGACTAATAAAATTATAATGCACTGTAAAATTCTGAAAAGACATGTATACAGATCCCACTCACTCACTCACTCACTTTGAGATTTTGTTGGGATCATTCATGATAATTTGTCGGATTAATGGATTCTGACTGTATATATATATATATATATATATATATTACAGATAATATATATAATCAGGTAATTTGTGTATTACCTGAAATATTCAGGTAATACGTCGATTGCTAACTGACATTTATTACAGATCACCTGAATATTTTAGATAATATACATATTACCTGATTATATAGATCAACTATAATATATATATATATATATATATATATATATATATATATATATATATATATATATATATATATATATATACTAATATATACAATTTAGATCACATTTGTATGTTTTGATTTGTTGCTTGAACCTCGATATCACCTTCATATATTAAGCGATTGCTATGACATTTGACCAGAATAAGATTCAGCATTGTACTTGATAGCGACTTCTATCACATAGATAATATAAAATGACTGATTACAAAAGAATTATAAATAACTCTCACTCAAACGGTTATTATTTGACAAGCACGGAAATGTCACTGAGTCATTATTACAGCAGTATAGTTGCTTTGGTAACACGATCATTATGAATAATGATATTTATAGAAATCATTCAGTGGCAATTACTCGTCTCCCACCTGGGCCATTACTCAGCGAACATGTCATTTACTAGGTAATGGTGGATGCTTTTTCCTTAAAGACCCATCAATATGAGAATCTATTTCATGGATATTACATACCATGGGTTAAGTTCGTTGATTACAAGTAATAAATATGGTGTTTTCAGGCAAATCATTTAGAATCCCTAACGGGGTCAAATTATAATAATAATAATAATACATTTATATTTTATTATTATTATTATTATTATTATTATTATTATTATTGTACGGCGCCCTCAGAGATTTTCAATGATTGGCGTATAGACAATAAAAAATAGGTCGATGATGAAAGCAAAAATTTAATTAATTTCAACTTGTTACGTTTAGCCTGAAAATACCATATTTATTACCTGGAGTTGTACTCAACGAATTTAATACAAGGTGAGCGATACACACAAAATAGACCACCACCACCACCACCACCACCACTACCAACAACAACAACAGCAATAACAACAACCACCATGTATAATACAACTACATCTATTACCGACCATACACCAGAGTTATTATCTAATCACTGACTCCGAGGTTTACAATTCATTTATTATTTTACTCGCCCATATTACCCCTGCCTTGCTGATATACAGTATGTATATACCATCTATAAACACATCATTACCTAATATTCCATCTGATCTGACCAATTAATCAATCCATCAGAATCCATATCAGAGATGTCTGTATAGACGTGATGTTGAGGCTACATCATTCATGTTAACGTTAATCATTCTACGATTAGGTTAGTATTACAGAAGACGTACAGTCATCCCAAACATCATGATTCGCTATTTATTTTAATTATTTATTCGCGAATATTTTTGGGAAGTTGATTTATTCGTCTCCGCCAAAATAAATAGCTATTGTTTAACAATAATTGGTATAACTTTGTCTGCTTTGTCTCGGCTAATTACCTTAGTCAAGTTATTGAATGTTACTAACTGGCATGTCATGTTAATAGATGTTGTTATTGATGATACAGTTATTGTTGTTTATGTCATATTTGTTATCGATCGTAAACAATAGTAACAAATAGATTGACGTTTTATTAATGTAGCTGTTTTGTTGACTAGGTAACTAACGGCATATAACAGGCAGTATTGTTATAAACTAATACTATTATTAAACTGTATATCCGTTGTTAATTAGTTAGTTAATTAATACATTAAACATATTAAGTGCATAATTTAATTATAAGGTTAAGGTAAAACGATAAACAACCTCGGACTCACCATTCTCTATTGTGTAGGTCAAGGCTACAACATGATTAAATTAATTATGAGTATTCACCTGTATATTAATTGATTCTGAATATGTAACGCCGTTGAAGGGCTAATAATAGCCCCATATAACGACTATCATAGCCCCATGCCAAAACACAGGTATTAATTCCATTCATCACCTGCCACCTGTACTAATCAATATTTGTTGCCCATCTATTACACCTTTGGATTCAAGCGTTTATGGCTAAATCGAATGGCTACACGCCGTTCTTGGCTAAGCGAAAAACACATTGTGCCATTTCCGCAAACGATATTTTACCGTTTGTTGATATGAGCTACCGACCTCGTGTAACTGGTATGTTGATATAAGCTATTGACATGATGTAACTGATATTTATTTTTATATCAGAAATTGGTCTGATATAACTGATATGTTGACATGAGCTACCGGCCTGACGTAATTGATATGTTTATATGAGCTAGTAGGCTGATTTAACTGATATGTTGGTCTGAGCTACTGGCCTGATGCAACTGATATGTTAATATGAGCTACTTGTCCGATATGTTGACACGAGCTGCTGTCCTGGTGTAACTGATAGGTTGATGTGAGTTACTGACCTGATGTAATTTATATATTGATATGAGCTAATGGCCTGATGCAGCTGATATGTTAATATGAGCTACTGGTCTAATGTAACCGACAGGTTGACATGAGCTACTTGCGCGATGTAACTGATATGCTGATATGAGCTACTGGCCTGATGTAACTGCAGCAAAACATGTTTGATTAAAGTCATCAATAAGCTAAGTGCTAGCTACCTAGATTCAGCAGACGATTGAAGTGGGGTGGCTGTTTTTGTTATTGTCGTTGTTTTGTTGTTGGTGTTGTTGTTGCCACCTTTTCGTCGTTTCAACTATTGTCAGATCAATGGCTTGTGATCTAGAAACGTATTTCTGGCGGATTAACTGACCATTCGCCGTTCATTTACCGGCGAATCCCGCTCGAGTAACGAAACCATACGGAATATAATTAACAAATTATCTAAATCCGAAGCCTGTCTGCATCAACCGAAAAGGATTTCGTTCTCTAGTGATTGCCTTTGTATAACCGGAGTAGATTCGTTCGTTAATCCAGACGAGAGCCGATGATTTACTCATGTCCATATCTCTCTGTGTCGCTGATTATACAGAGTCCGGGGTGACGAGACCATAAAACATCGATCCTGATGAGCGGATAATTGTCAACAAGCACGAGATCGTAAATCTCCACCGTCAATGGATGATGGGCAGATAAAGGTATCTGGCCATCAAATGGTCGATTAATGTCGTCATGTCAGGCCAATAAATAATTAAAAAAACACAAATTCTGTGAGATGAAGCTTATCGTCAGTGAATCAGTAGATTGACAATATACTGATTGACTAACGCCAGGTTTTTTATCCCTTCATTGTAACACACATTTATCTGCCACACACTGAAGATATATATATATATATATATATATATATATATATATATATATATATATATATATATATATATATATAGCTCCATTTGGTGATGACGGCTGAGAGATTGATGATTTGCCTTTGTTAGGTAATCGTGGTTACTCGTTTAATAGACGGACTTAGAAACGTATTAGCCTCTACACACGTTTCTTGTCCTTAAATGACGTATTTATGTTATTATCTGACGATAGCATACACGCGTATAATAGATGGTTCTAATGGTTCTAATACTTTGATCTTAGACACCCCACCAACATCTCCAGGCGAATACTATTTACCTCTGGTAACGATAGACGCATCGTGCACAATAAATTCTCATCATACAAACGAACATTGATCCGCCTGCACATCATCAGTCGCTCTACGCTATGGATCCCCCCCCCCTACTACACACACACACACGGACAACACGCATATATACATAAACACGATGTTTTGTGTTTATATTAGGTTTCCTAAAACGGTAAATAGTAACGTTTTTACCATCATGGCTTCCTGATATCGATCAACTGCGAACAGTATATTGTCAATTTGTTTGTTGTACTGTTATGACGTCATTTGCTATAATTAGAAGTCTAGATCCAGATCGATCAGTCATTGTCATAAGAGAAGCTACTTGTTCGATGTAGAATGTATTCTGTAATTGTTTTATCTGACTCCAAGATTCTTTCACTAATGACCTCAAAATGATGACCCGTTACTGCTAAGACATTAAAGATTAGCATACATACCTGAGGGTCATCTACATCAATCGATAGCAAACTCCAATAACAATATGTGTGTGTTTGCGTGTATGTGTGTATGCGCATATATATATATATATATATATATATATATATATATTATGTGTATGTGTGTGTGTGTGTGTGTGTGTATGTATGCATATGTCTGCGTGTGTGTACGTGTGTACGGTTAGATATATTTATATATGTACATTTTTATGTAATATTGATCCATCAGTTCATTACATTGGTAATAATGAGTTATATTTTTGAGTTTAACAACTCACTTCCTATTATTAAATTAAAAGGATTACAAAAATCTCAACTCATTATATTCATCACAGGCTTAATTATGACGAATGCTTTCGACTTTAATATGGATTTGTATATCAACATTTGATTGCTTTGTGTTATACGAGCGTTTTATCATAAACAGAAAAATATCTTCGGTTTTTCATTGAAAAATCGTCAATCATAATTGCATAATAGTGCGCACAGGGAGATGGTCGGCGTTTGTATAAATACGACAAGACAGAACTTTTTATTATGTACAGTGTACAGCGACACAGAACAATAATTGAACCACGAAGAAAAAAATGACAAAAAAGAGACTCGTTCTTTTCCGTTCGGCATGTTGAAATTCCAGGAATTTATTACAACTATAACATAACAGGGTTATCAACATATAAACGATTGAATGTTAATTTAGCGTATGTGTGCACATATCGGAAACAGCATGATAAGTTTAACAAATCCGTGGGATCCAGAGTTCCAGTTGCGAAACAAGTCGTGTATTCCGGAAAGGGATAGCCGCTTACCGAACTAGAACACGGCCCGAGGATTTGTGTGTCAGAATAAAAGAAAAAGATGATGTTAGAAAATACCTGAACCTTTTAAATAGGGTAGTCTTAGGCGAGGAAGAATAGGATTAAATAACACGGAGACATGTGCGTGAAACGCGTAAGTTCAGCAATTAATGTATTTGAAGAGGAAATAGGACGAAATCAGCGACACCGAGAAAGAAAAGACAAATACATGAACCAGAACAGAAATAATTCCGAAAATGTATAGTTCGAAATATACTAGATATCTAATTGGCTGCATTACAGGTAGTATATGAGCTCTGAGACAATTGAATGTTTAACTTTACCTTTGATACCAAATACGTAAATATAAACGAAGAAAAGGAATTTAAACTGCATACCACAAGAACCACTAACAACAATAATAATCCAATTAACATAATAGTTATTCAACGAAATAGTTCACTACTTATCACATTAGTAGTCTGCAGTATCGTCTATATATAGGTAAAATAGAATACCCCCCCCCCCACCCGCAAACAATGTGTTATTACTCAATACTGTACTATAGGTATGGACAGGCGGCGATGTGAAAGGATGGAGTGAACATTTGTTGCAAACACAAAAAGGTGGATATGTACTATTTATTAAAACATGCGAACTCGGCGGAATGCTTATTTGACAGCTTGTAGTAGTAGTAGGCCCGTGTTGACGGTACGCTGGAGTCACTGGGACTCTTGAACGTGGACTCAGCTGGGCGCCCTCTCAGCAGCCAGCTACATCATTGGGGGCACGGCCACGTCTCCTATGTTATCCCACATCCTGTATGCTATCTTGTGCTATAAATAGGAAGACAATCAGTGACCTACAGGATTGACGTTGCGAGTAATACGCAAACGACATGCACCGATGTTCACTGTGACGAACATTCACGTGAGAGAGAAAGAAAGAGAACACGAATAGGTGTATATGCGTGTGTGTGTCTTTATATATATATATATACCGTAAATATAGATTTAGAATGTTTGAGTTACTCATCAAACTTTGTGGCCCAGATATTTCGCTTTTCTTACATGGCGAATTTGTCACCACCACAAGTGATCGAATGAAACACCCCACACATTTATATATATATATATATATATATATATATATATATATATATATATAAACGAGACATATACATAGATAAATTGACATTCTATGAGTGCCAAAGTTTATATGTAACAGAGTTAACGTATGTCAGATAACTATTATTATTGTTTATCGACGATATTTACCCTGTCGGAAGATGATTTCTGTATGTCTGTATTCATGGCATCATCCAGCTCCTCAGCAACATTATCAACAGGCTTCGGGTTATCTTCAGTCTCAGTTTGCTGTGAATAAAACACTTAAAACGTTTACATGTCAGCTAGCAGAAAATGTCAGGCACTTGTCTCACACACACACACACACACACACACACACACAGAGACACACACACACACACACGTCTTAGTGAGATTATAATGTACACCCAGTACTCCACCAGCGGATGACCCTTGTGATGACTATCCGGATGTCCGTCTATTACTGCTAAGAACCATTATGAATAAATGAATAGATGTGTTTATACGAGCCACCATTACTCTACAGCTTAATAATTCTAGATTAGCTAGGGATAATGTGAAGAATTATCGTCCAATAGGTAATTTAATCTCCAAACGTATTAGAAAGGTCGTGGCAAGGCGTATAGTAGAACAATTTGAACAGAATGACCTCCTTATGGTAGAAGGTTTTCAAACGAAACTGCTCTCTTGAAAGATCATTGTGGCATTGTTGATGATTTTGATGAAGGCTGCATCGAACATGCTCGATTTAGCTTTAGTCTTTGTTGTAACATATTATTCGATATGATATTTCATCATTAATTGAAGTAGGTATTACAAACATCGGGATTTAGACAACCAACAACGTGCTGAAATTGAACACAGATAAGACTGAAACTATTGTATTTTTCACTCAAGAAACATGTGAAGAAAACTGAGCATCTTCGAATTAAGAAGAAGTCTAACTATACACATTCGCCCATGTGAAAAAATGAGATTTTTTGGATAATACCCTAAGAATTTAGAAGCAGGTTAATTTTATACGTAAAGTTATGTTACTATTAAATAAGAAAACATCAAGTTTATTATTTAAGTGATGAGACATTCTAGACTTCGGTCCCCGTCCTTATAGGTACTCGACTCGACTATGCAATATACTGTTATATAATATCCATATCTCTAGCAAACTGAGTACAGTGGATGCAGAACTGTGCACCAATCAGCTAACAAACGCTCACAAACGGGACATGTAATGATTACTTTACAAGACCCAGTGTTACACATTCAAAATACTGATTGGAACAGCACCACCGTATCAACATAATCTGACCCGTAATATACCACTGAGACTTTTAAGACTTTCTTCAGTTTTGAAGGTACCACACAATAGCACAGTACGTACATAAGCATGCCAGAGAATCAGGTCACAGGCTGTCTAAACATTTAAAAGTTGCATATGACCCAACTAGCGTATTTAGTTATAAAATGTGTTTGTGCTATGTGAAACAAAATATATCGGTAATTAAATGTTTCAGTGTAAGACGTCTTCTAACAAAATACAGTTGTGAAGGAAGAATACAACGCATTATTAAAATTATCTTATTAAATATGCAAATTAAAATGACTGAACACAAAAGAATGTATACAAAGACGGAAATGTATGTATTTCTGTATGACCTTCAAGTGATTTTACCTCGTCCTTCAGCATACCAAGCTCCTCTTCTTCACCTTTACCTGTCTCATCATCGGTATCTTCTTCCTTGTCGGTTCCAGGAGAATCATCATCATCATCATCATCATCATCGTCGTCATCATCATCATCATCATCACTATTGTCATCATCTTCTTGTTTATGATTGGTACCTTCATCCTCTGCATCCCCATGAACTGCATCCTCGTCATCATCTTCTTCAACTCCATCCTGATCCTCTTCATCATCATCCTCCTCATCACTCTCGTCATTTTCTTCCTCCTCCTCCTCCTCATCATCATCATCATCATCACCATCATCATCATCGTCGTCGTTTTCATCGTTATCATCCTCATCAGTATCTGCCTTATCATCTTCTATTTTTGATGGCTGCGCCAAATTGTGTATGACTGAACCATCCGGATGAATATCCAGATGTCCGGGTCCTGATGCTGCTAAGTAATCAGCCATCAGAGCATCTTTCCTGTCTTCTTCATCAGGTAGCAGATATGGCCTATCAGGATCGTCAGCAGGTGACAGTGGCTCCTCATCACCGGGATAGGATAATCGATCCTGACCTTTGTCGGGATAGTAGTCAGCCGGCTCAACTTGACCTATATTCTTAGCGTTTCCTATATAGTCTGAAAACAGTAATATGCATGTATGTAAATATATATATATATATATATATATATATATATATATATATGTGTGTGTGTATGCCCACGTGCGTGCGTGCGTGTGCGTGTGTGCGTGCGTGTGTGTCTATTGGGGGGTGTCCCGATTGTATTCCCTGTTATTCTTGCCACGTGCCATATTTATCCTCCACGTGCATTGCCACAGCCTTCATAATGACAACTGAGATCTGGTTGATAAATGTAATCATGGAAATATCAGTCTCATTATCACGACAAGTGTTTATTGTAGACACATACTACTAGTATCTTATAATGTTTTCGATGAATCTGTTTCATGATCAATATTATTTTGGCATAGCACTGATATGACGCCACATTAATCTGTACTGTCGCCATAATGACGACACATGCTCCCAGCGAACGTATGCCGCTATGTGAAAAATCCCGCCCCCCTCTTCAAGTTGTTGTCCAATCAGGTTAACGGTCTCAGAGGCTTAGTCTAATTTCCTGTTGACCTTGACATAAAATTAGGTCAATCAGGGAATTACGCCTGATGTCACCGGAAACTAAGCTTGCGGTCGAGTTTAGGGTCAGTCCAGGACTTAACTCCTGTGATTTGCCATCTTGCTGAGACTGTCATAATCTTCAGTCCAGATAGCTGGAGAATATCTTTAGAGGAAACCCTTTTCCTAAAACAGTCAGTACTTTTGTGACGTCATATTTCTACAAACATAGCTTTAGCTTGGTTACTAAATCACCAACGTATTTGTTTATTGCTTTTAGAAAAAATCTGCGAAACTACTTTATGCCATTTTCGCTAAATTCTATTATCATACATACAATGGCTCAATCGATTTGAACACGTTCCCATTATTTCCAATCTAGGCGTTAAAACAATGCTCGGTCATCATAGTAAGTGGTGTCATCTAAGGCTAAAATATAATCTGTAGCACGAGCCTAGCAAATATAAATCGTGCATCTGTTATTGCACAGGTAAACTAATGGAGGGAAGACAGTGTCACGAATTATTTACGTTTGATCATGCTTGTCTTGGTTTCCAAGTGACAAGATGGACATTTCTAGGTGCAACTAATATCAGTGTATATTATTATAATATACATATAGATTTAGTAATTATGAATCAGTTTTAAATAAATAAGAAAGCTTGTACTTTTGCCCAGAAGCTGCCTGATACTTTTTTAGTTGTAGGTCGGATTGTATAGTTCACAAAGCTAACACTGACTAGATAAATATATCGGGATCCCCCACACTCTCTCAGATAATTATTTATTTGTTCTATTATCTCAATCTCGGACACACAAGATGTATTTACCTTGGAGGATGTCCTCCATGTAATCAGGGTGCTGCTTGACCATGTCCCACAATGCTGCGTAGGTCTTGGCCTTTTCCGGTTGGCCTTCGGCAACATCTCCAACGATGTCATCTGGAAGTAGGTATTCTCCGTTTGTAGGGTTGTCATCTCCTTGTCCATCAGCGGCCAGACCATCAATCTGTGGCATAGGACGACCTTCAGCTGCTGAGAAATACTGTTTGTCTTCACCAGCAGCTTTCTTCAATTGTTGTTCCAGGCTGAGAATCTGGGAGAAAAACAAACGATATATATATATATATATATATATATATATATGTGTGTGTGTGTCTGTGTGTGGAGGGGTGCGTGTGTATGTGTGTGTTTGTATGTGTGTGTGTTTGTATGTATATATGTGCTTGTGTGCGTGTGCCTGTATATGTGTGTACGTGTGTGTATGTTTAGGTGCGAATGAAAGTATATATGTTTATGTGTGTGTATGTTCGTGTGTGTGTGTGTGTGTGTGTGTGTGTTTGTATGTTTGTGTTTGTGTGTTTCACAATCATTCTTTGAAGAGGATATCGATCGGTCCAGTGAATTTAAATTAAAGTCAGCATATACATGTGTGTTTATGCCGTGTTATGCGTTAGAGATTAGAGAGTGGGTGGTCTTAAAATGAATATATTTACCCAAACAATATGTACTATGGATGAATGGCATGTGGAGAATGGCAATTTAAAGAATTGGGTACATAATCTTATGGCCTATGTGGTGATGTTTTTATTTTAAGCTATGGAACATAAGAAATGTCTACAACACTTGCGGCATATACATACCTACACCCACCAAACCACGCCACACATACGCACACACATAAGCATACGAACACACATACACGCGCACACACACATACACGCACACACACACACACACACACACACACACACACACACACAACATATATATATATATATATATATATATATATAACACATACACACACTAAACACAAACACACGCACACATACACACACTAAACACAAACACTCACACATACACGCACAGGCCTTATTAAAATGTGTCTGTCACATAATACGATATATTACTCATATATGTGTGTGATGGACCGTGATCATTGACCACTCCAACACCCACCCATCCACTCACATGTTTACACACAATTTATTTTTGAATATCAAATTCCCCCTCCCTACGAAAGAAACAATGTAAACATGCCCAGAACCATTGTTATCGTTTACGAGTATCTTTCAATAGCCTACCTCTGGCGTCGACTCTCGCCGCTTGTCCAAGTCTTGTTGATTAGTCAGCGGAGCTCCGAAGCCTGGAAAATATAGTGTATATATTAATGTTGTCATTAGTCGACATGGGACAATGAGATCGTTAACAAGGAGATGGGGAAATTGTATCCACAAATAAGGACTAGCTACCATCCAGCCAGCTGCGATATTCAATAACAAGCGAATGGAAACATCAATATTTGGCTAAATTATCATCATTTATAACGTTTCTGCGGGCTAATATCTGTCAATAATTTATATTTTGTTAATGGATATTTTTTTCTAAAACTCTTTCTCTCTCTCTCTCTCTCTCTCTCTCTCGCTCTAGAGATTTGCCTGTAGGGGGAGTTTTTGATGTTTCTCGGCCACTTTATGCACAAGTTAAGTTAAATGGGCCGAACAACCAGCAAAGATAATGTGGTGAAGTGAAAAAAATTAAACAACCTCGAGACATCCTAACGCCGAGAATCGAACTCAGGCGGTAGATATATTTGGTCAACAGCGTCACTAGTTAGAAGATGGAAACGCTATATATATATATATATATATATATATATATATATATATATATATATATATATATATATATATATTGAGGGTGTAGACGGTTCAGTATGGGCGTGTGTAAAAATATACGCATATATATACATATACGTGCATCTACTTGGCCTTACGCAAGTGGACACTGTCCTTCGTTTACATACGCAAGTATACCCATATCCAAGCCGTATGTATCCATTGTACGAGTAATTAATGGTGATACGTTGTTGATACTAACACAGCGTTACTAATGATACACCAGACGTAGATCAAATACTGTATATAATACGTCGGTAAAACAAGAAGTCCCACGTCCCAAGACCATGATCCACAGCCAGTGGTCAGAAAAACTAATCCCATTGTACGTGACTTGTCTTAGCGAGCTCCGGCTAACACCACCCAGTCTCAGTAGCCCTGACTACAGATAATGGTAGCTGATTTGCGACTTTTGTTGATGTGACCACTTCGGTTAATATTAGCTCGTTGTGCTGATGACAAGGGCCAAGGTTATTATTTATTTATAATTGTTTGCCAAATCGGGAAGCCATAGACAGAGGAAGGTCGGCTGGTGGTTTGGTCGACTTAGAGAGCAACTATCTAATGAATTAAACTGATTTACATATTTGCTAATTAATCTGACATCTACATTCCATCGTTGAAATTGGAATGGATATAGATCGAGAGAGTATCGACCTATTTCATGTCATCTCAACGCTTCTAGTTGTCCTGTCACTATTACATTTTGACACTTGTGTCAACTGTCATCTTCTACGTTGATAATATAACAACTCATAAAGAATTACGTCATATTATTAGTTCATTGGATATCAACCGTATTAGTTTTCTTGCAAAAGCAGTACCTAGCGATATCGAATGAGGAAGCATATGTAGATTCAAGGTTGATCCGGTATAAAGATTATGGAAATCATAGAAAGTTAAAGAAGTAAAACAAGGTTATTAGCGGTTTGATAATAAGCAAGTGGTCGTCACGACAAGTTTTCTTCCATGCGATAAAATCGGGTGGCGTCCGGTCTTCGGAAGGTGCACCGAAACCGCAGCCTATGAAGTATTCACAAGTTCCTGCCGACTCCCAAAAGCCGGTTAATCCTCGTGACTTCGTGGCTTAGAATTGGTTCGCTGTTAGCTCCAGCATGATGTAAGGAACAACTAGAAAGGGGAGACACTAACTGTCCTTCGTATGCTGCCGTGCGGTTACGTCCGCCTCACTCACTACCTCCCTCTGCCCACAAACCACAATTAGTGTGTACGCGCTCAGGTCATATCAGTTTCCTGATATCCCACTTCGGTGTGACGACGTACTTTAACGAGATTCCGCATTGAGGCCTATAATTTGCTTCATTCACCTTTCCCTCCACTAGATGAGTGCAGAAACGAGATAAAGCGTAGCTGTAGATGAGTTCGTACGAAGAAAGCCTGATTGGTAAAAACTGTCTTGGTTACAAAATGTAATCAGCCGGGAATATGGCAATATTTTGTTACGTAACGTAATGAAACAGGACAATATGACTTGGTGCGTCTGGAACGTTGTTAAGAACGACGGATATAGCGGAGGGGGTATGGCTGATGGCAGGGATTCTAAAGATGAATGTAAATAAATCGGATTTATGCACGGGATTTAAGTAAGATAGATAAACGATGGCTACAACAGATGATCGTCTCTTTGGTCTACTAGTTAGTTCTTTATCTCCATTTGGATAAATGACCACTTATTCTCCAACATTTATTTGAAATTAGACAGTTTCAGGCCCATTCCGGGTTGGACAAAATGTTGTGTATTTGTTATGATAGTAGTGTGTGAGTAGAACTGGTGACATGAGTGTGTGTCGTGTGTTTTGTGTTTTGTGTGTTTGTGTGTGTATGTGTGTGTGTGATCATGCCGATAACATAGCCAATACCACAGTTTAGGACAATAGATATCAGTCATATTCTATGACGTATGCTTTAATATCAGGTCACCTTGACAAACATGAAATTGAGTATTATATTAAATGAACAATTAATTCGAATATTCAGTGTTCACAATCCTGTACCTACTCTTTCCTTTTTGCTCCGTTCGTAGGAACATTGACTACAATTTCGATATAAATGAAGCCTACTATATGCTGAAAAGCACAACACGTCCATATATATATATATATATATATATATATATATATATATATATATATATATATATATATATATATATATATATAATATAAGAACCATTTCATTCATTATACTTCTGTTTAGAGTAGTGTTATCTTAAAACACCGAAGAACTGCTTCTGTGCGTATGTCTGCTCTTCTGGTTGCCACCAGTACTGTTTTATCAATACAGAACATGACAATAATGTGTCTAAACCGTTCCTCCAAGTTTTGTTTACGTCCAATGCAAGCACCATTCATCATCCGGATAGCTAATGAATCCTGTCAGGAGAGACAGGCACTCGATCCCGACAGACGAATACCGAGTGGCTGAATGAACATTTTCTACATTCAGCGCACGGTTGTGCGGTGAGAGACTCGCCAAATCTTTGGCAATTATTCCAAGCGCCGATGATCGACTTGTGGATTGTTGACTTTGGCTCACCGAATGGCCATCTGTCAGTGGTGTCTGGCACTTTGTTGCATGATTTTGACAAGGTGTCTTTTTAGCGCCACACTGTCTCGTCAGGATGTGGTCAGGCGTGTGGACGCCATGAGGGTAAAGGTTTACAGTGATGAACGTGCGCTGTCCTGACAGAAATCAGTCCAGAAAATGAGGGCATAGAACTGAAAGCGACACCTATTATATAGGTTACCAATGATCTGGTACCTTTTTGTTATGATGGAGACCTGAATGTGTGCTTCATGGAGTATATATGATATTCATTTCATGTACGGCGCCTCCATGGCCTAGCTGGTGGCGCGGTTGACCACATATCTATAGCACCTGTGTTCAAACTCCGGGCGAGCTATATCAGAAGGGTGTTTCATCTTTCACTTCACCTCATTACCTTTTCAGGTCGCTCGGCCGATTTATCCTACTTTGTACACAAAAGTGACCGTTATACAGTAGTGCATCGAGACATTTCAGATATATAAAATACTACCAAATATCAAACGAGATGTAAGACTAGCGCATGTCTAATATTGGGGCAAAAATTCATTTGTCAGCAAGACTCAGCAACTGATACATGGCAGATTGCATCTTAAAACCCACAGATGTCAGACAGCAACATGAAGTGGGCAGATATAACCCGAAGACAAGCTCTAGTTATACAGAATTAACAACATTGCGCATTCTACATTCCGCCCGGAATCTGACACATACCAGGCGGCTTACACGCACTCGCTAGAGTACTCCTAGGAAGCTCACACGTGCCATTTTGTGAGCGGATTAGACTAAACAAAGTGATGCGAAAAAGTGGGATGTTCTCTCTGATTGGCATCTTGATGAACACGACCTTGACATTCAGCGTCCAGTCTAATGGCAATGCCCTCCTATGTTTATTTGAACGTTTGCGTGTGCGTATGTGTTTAAGCCCGTGTATGCGTTTGGTTCTTGCTAAAAGCAGTCGATAGTTTCAGTACTCATACGGACTGTAATTAAGGAGCTTCCCCAAAATCTCGGCTTCCTAAATCGTACCGGAAGAGCGGAATCGCGTTGGGTAACGTTGCCATAGTAACTAGCCGTGCACGCTGAACCACACGCCTTGGATTGTGGGAGTAGTTAATTGCGCAGAAGACGAAAGGCTCTGGTTAAAAGCATACTCATTATGGACATGGTTTTAACGATCAAGTACTCTCTCCTCTCCTATGGAACAATCAGCACTCTGACGTCTCTAAGGAGATCTGTGCTGGATCACATTCTGTAGAAAGAAAGTTTCAATTAAGTGTTCTGTCTTCAGTCAGTATTACATGAATGCAGAAGGTGTGGCTCAAAGTTTTCATCTAGCTCTCTTCCTACTGATTTATATTCTTCTATTCACGTTTAGCTTCGGATTTGCTATAATCCACGATCGCTTATTCTTTCCCTATCAGCCTCCACGCGAAGGAACATTTTAACTAACATCCTCTACACAAGGGGGACTTCGGGATAATAATCTTAAATCAAAGCCCCTTCATAGCTTCGTGGTCCAGACACAGTCCCTTGTGTCCCTTAGTAACAATGTCTGCCCTATCATTAATCGTGTTTCATCCTGAAGATAACACTTTATGCCATAATAATGCAGAGAACTGCTTGTATTTCACTCGCCGATGAAGCATGGCCGCTAGTAAATTGGCGAGCATAATGTATCTCAACCTTTCAGATGGTAAAAGCTCATAATTTATAAACGTACTTGCCGCTATTATGGTTTTATGGTAACAATATTTCCTACGATGTAGGGCATAGCAAGGATTCTGTATGGATATATATATATATATATATATATATATATATATATATATATATATATATATATTTTTCCCAAATATTTATTCATCTGCTTGATTCATATCACAACATTTAATGAAAACACAGCTGTGACGTTTTCCTTCTACTGACAAGGCAAGTGGAAAATTCATACGGCATGATTCTGGATTTTATGAAATTTGAAGCAAGTTCACGCATCCGAGTGTATTTCTTCCGGAAATTCACGCGGGTCTCTTAATGGGTTGTAGTAATGTAACTAACAACAAGGCGTCGCTTGTGATATCCTGTACGGAAATGGATTGGCTTAGTAATAGGACGGATGTTGAAGTGAAAATGGCAAAGAATAGGTCTAGATATGTATGGTCTATTAATAGGTGATAAAAGGATACGCGACGAATGCTCCTAATATATGCTAGAACAAGTACGGTATGAGCTGAGAGAAATGACATATTTGTTATTGCTGAATACCTTCTAGAACATCAGTTACCCGCTAACTTATTAAAGTAAGAAGGGAATTAGTTAACTAATTACGTAATAGTTATTGCGTCATTAGATGAATAACATGTAGTTGTATGAATATCTGAGTTTATTGCATACACTTCAATCGAGGCATTTTCTATCGAGGAAATGTGAAGAGTTTATGCTGAAAATCAGTCAAATTTATCAGTTTCCATTGAATAGAATTATATTTTCAATTTGCCAGCTAGTAGCAGTTTCTGTGAGGGTATGGTGATAGATATCGAATTGTCCAGATTTACCGAGCACCAGAATCGGCTAAACTTAATTAAAAGTAAGCAATGATTTTTGGGAGGAAGACTTAAGTATTCCAGAAACACCCAGTTGAACCTAGTTGTTAATGTTCTTTTACAACGTAGCACAATCAAAATATGGCATCTCGTATGCAAAAGGGAACAATAATGAACTAGTGTCAAGGGTAAATGATAAATATGTGATTGGCTGGACACAATATACCCAATATTGGCATGACCTGTTAGAGGTAATCGGTGAACGATTTCTCTTGCAATATGCTAGGCGCACAGAGAGAATACGGATATGATAAGACAGAGGTCGTGACAGCGTCAGCTGATGAGCAAATCTATCAGTTTAATTAAAGGAAAGCCGGCTTAAAATAGAGGATAAAGACAACGACGAAGGCAATCTGTTGAAAAATGAACTTTTTTTATTGTGGCACTGATATGGGGAAGATGTATCATGTCGGCTCCAGATTCCGATGCCACAACATGAGTGGGTATAATTCTATGATAGAGGTATATTTTAAATCCAAAATCTGGAGTATTAATTGGGAGATTTATAATGGAACAGTGACTTTTCAGGCTGAACCAAGTAACGACTTAGTAGATTATAATTTGCGCGTGCAATTTCATTTTAAAAAATCTATATTTATAGCATGCCTCATTTTGTATTTATTATTATTATTATTATTATTATTATTATTATTATTATCTCTATTTTTATCAATATTCATACTTACTGTGTTATTCTGGCATGGCACATATGCTTTATTACTAACAATTTCCTCTCTATATAATCATACTACGCTGATGACGTTTTCTGCATAGATAATACCATTTAATGTATTGTTTATACAGAAGTACTGTTTTTGTAAATGTTCGCGTACATCAAGCCTTCTTCAAAGAAGATTAATGACCAGCCGATACAGATATACAGCGAATGGAAAGTTCACTTGTTCCCTGTGTACAGACGTACAGCATTAGTACACATTGGCTAATATATTGCTACCGAGACAAAAGTTTACAATAATATTATTATTGGTCACTTGTTTTACTACAATGAGGTATGGCATGTACAAGTTAACAAAACAGAAGCGATACGAGTTGATGATCATGATGATTGATATTTTACGGCCACCTTTGTGCACATGGTAGGTTAAATGGGCCGAGCCGATGGATATGTGGTGATATCGGGTCCTGTGCGCAACCAATTATACCACAGAGGGGCCCCGATACGAGGTAACTGTATAAAAGCCTACACAAAACTGCTTATTTTACGATATGTGGCTGGATTTGTATTAGACTGTGTTTGTTTTCCAATTATTGTCAAATGCTCAGTTGCTGTAAGCTCCCCGATGAAGATGCCGCTGTCTAGATGTCGATCATATGCGATAACATTTCGCAGTAAATAATCTTATTTGATTGACTAAGTATTTGAAACACTCGGTGATTTTAAGTAATGTCCATTGACTTTGTAATTCGACCTTCATACACTGAGCCGCTGTACTAGACGCCTTATGTGTATTACGACACTCCTTTCAGGCGATTTTCGTATCTATTGTTATATATCATTTAGTCTAATGAATCACGTTATATAATGAATACCTGAGCCTTTTTTCTTCATTGGGCATACGAGAAGGTAATGTATAGTTCCTTCCTCTAGTCAGATAGCTTTTCCTACGGCTGTTACACTGTTAGTTTCATTCATAGATCTTTGGCTGTTGTGTGTTTACATGTTCGCATTTATGTTGTTGTATGAGTGGCTGTATGTTGGTACTTTGACAACAGCCACTAGTCGCAAGCGTCTTAACTTTAATCGCTAATAAGCAATTAGCCTATTGGTGGCCTCGTTCCAATATCTCGTTGAGCGTTATGATGACATAACAGATCAAGAAACAGTTATCGGCCACAGTCCTAGACCACATTTCAAGCCCTGGATATGTAAACGGTATCCCGAATCTGGAACGCGGGCTGATCTATGATAAGGATTTCGTATGATGTTGAATCATCTGCGTCATTCATGTGGTAGCTGTTTTCTATCCGAGGATGTATTGATTCCATATTCGTGGAGATAGCAGAGCAGTAAGCTCGGGGCCAGAAGAGAAATCAATGGGGAGATATAGAGCATATACCAGGCTATTCCCAACAGACATTCCATGGCACACCGTTGTATGATCCCGCCCCATTTCGATTCTATGTCGGGTCGGTGTGGGGGAGCTTTATTTACGAGAACATCCCACCAGTGGCCTGATGTTGCATGGAATTTGGTGAACCTGGGCGTGGTACCATACTTAAGGTCATAACACTGGCATACGAGGGATGCATATTGACAACAGCTATTCACTAGCAAATGTCAGTCTATACAATATTTGGTCGTGTTTACAATATCCCTGAAAGTGGCGATATTCGAATATCGTTAATATGTACAATATTAGTTTCCTTCGAGCTGGCTTTCATTGTTATCAGGCCGATCTACAGATAGTTCCATATCTTCCAATAGCCCAACAGAGGCTAGGTTATGCAAACATTAGCCGTTTATTATAAAACAGACAATAATTTTACCAGCTACGAACTTGCTGACACAGCATCGATTATTGTCCAGCATATTATGTAGTATTGATCTGATATTGCTCTATTACTGCAGAGTAATGTTATCTCTATAATACAGATCATATCTCATCGGACATGCTACTGATGGCAAGAGATTACTACCCGGCGACCAATAATACACGGGGTTATTGATATAAGGCCTGTATTTTCGGACATAACACGAATAGGCATCCCAAGTGGGTGATTCAGAATCCGCTTAGCAGCTGATCTCGTACTAACCTGGCCGCACATGTCACCTCCAGTTGTTAGCTATAAATATCGGCTTGTGAACACGACAATAACATTAGCGAAGTCAGCTAAAGCTTTTTATCCTTTGGAGGAGGATATATCTTTACTAAACACTGTCCCTTCTTTTCTCTCCGATATGGCATAACTAGAACGCACATCGGAATACAGGAACTACCTATTATCCAGCAGTTACTTGACATATCTTACCTGTCTCAGCGTTGTCATGGCGATTTTAAGTGGCTTCATTTCGCTTTACATGAAAGCTAATCGATCGATCGGCTTCATCGATTTGCTTATTGAAGACCTTTCAGAGAACTGCTGCCTCGGGTAAATGGGTTCCAATGTTGTTGTTTTCTCCTCGAATCTGCACATCTCACATAATTTGAATGGAGAGTCACACAATAGTGCCAGAATTGGGACAATAATTTACCTTTGATTGTTAGGAATAGATGGTAAGGACATTATGGTGTTTTGATTATTGTTGTTGTTGTGGTTGTCGCTTTATTGGTGCACCATCGCGACTGATGACATCCTGTTCCATTACGCAGAAAAGAGGACATAATAGCTTATTTTTGTACGACTACTCGTTGCTGATTAGCGCAAATTGGCAAAAATAGAAGCCACGTGATGACGGGTTTGTCTAACACCATACCTAGCTATAAACACGCAGGTAATCGGCTCCCAAGGTGTGGCCCGCATCGGCAGGTGACACCGCCATCAACAAACATCCAGCTGATTATGACTTATTATGTAGGTAGTTTGTTCGTGGAATTGCTTACGTCGAGATAGAGCGTTACCTCCGGTTGACCTGTTACGACGCACGAAGGCGTACATCAATCCCTGATTAATACTTATATATATACATATGCCAACGTAATTAACGTAGATAAACACGAAACGTCTTAATTGGGTTCTTTAATCAAAATTAAAATGGAATAACGTTATAGTTAGTGAGCTCATTAAGAAACAATCTGTTCCGTTCAAAATTGGTTATTATCACCTTGATGTTATTAGTCTTAGTAATGTGAGAGTAATTAGTGCCTCCCTACAATGTTATTTATTTTCTCTGCTGGCATGGTTGCATCTTAATAATATTAAAAGCGAAGATGATGATGATGATGATGATTATGATGATGATGGTTGTGGTGATTGTTATGATGCGAAGATAGTAGTTATAATGATGGGGATGTTGTTGTTGATGGTGATGATAATAATAATATTCATAATAAAAGTAATAAATAATACAAATATGTGTGTGTGGTTTTGTGTGCGTGTGTGTGCGCGTACGCGTATATATATATATATATATATATATATATATATAGGTGTGTGTATTGTGTATGAATGCGCGCACGCGTATGTGCATGTGTGTTAATTTAAATCAGTAAAACTGCCGATGCCTGCGGCTCAACCAATAGAGTACTTGTCCCGATAAGTATGTTGGTTGTGTGTGTGTGTGTGTGTGTGTGTGTGTGTGTGTGTGTGTGTGTGTGTGTGTGTTGGGGGGGAGGGTGGTCAACAATGGTTTTCCACACGGCGATTAAACAAATAATTGTGAGCTCAGCATGGACCTCTCTACTCAGCATCTGAATGGGTTCACTCGATGAGTTAAGGACAGAATTTCCTAATGAGAAGAGTTGTTCTTAGTCAAGCTAAATACGCCCATCAGAAACGTGCATTCAGCGTAACTGGACTGGGTCGAGAGTATCCCTTCACTGTAAACATTTAACAACGACCAGTTGCGCAGTGAGTTGAAAGAGTTCGAACGAAACGGGTGTAGCAACCACGGACTGGGATGTCAATACCCTTACCGTTGCCTTGAATTAGGTGGCTATCCATGACTCACCAAACACTGTTACGGGAGACCCCCTTCATACACTATGTGACACTGTGCCGAGGAAGCCAAACAACGTACAATCATTATGTGGTGCCGGTTATGGCTGGTCTAGATATAATCGTCAACAGCAGTAAACGGATTGGGGCAGGATAATACCAGCTTCGATCCGTTCGTATTATAAATGTGTGCTAATGACTATCGGCGTGAAAATCCCGGCCTTCGCTCGAAATATGAAGCTGATATATGTCCATCTCGAGCTCGTTGTTCGTCTTATATCCAAGGTCAAATATTGTATGCGCATCATGATAATAGTGACGTCGTGTTAGATCGATCTCTCGTACTGTTATATCGGTCACACGCGGAAGATGCGAAAGAAAGACTTTCATTGAGTGTATTGGGGGCATCTCGAAAGGTTTGCGGAATCTAACGGAGACACTTGAGTCATTGTGGATAATTGAAACAGATCCAGTGGGTAAATGTTTTGCAGATGTTAACTGAAACACGGTAAATGTTCGAATTACGCATGCTCACTAATGATATGCTAGGAGATTATACCAACCATCATCGTGGCATATAAACCAAACACAGTAAATCGGCGGGGAATCAGCGGATAGGCAAGACGTTTGTAAAATTGGACTCAGTGCAGTTCGGGGTGTACCTAAATGCGTACTGGCTCATGTTGCAGGGCGCAGGTGCCAGAATGTGGCATTGATGCTGTAAATCACGGTATGGAAAATCCGCTTCAAGGAATCTAATTTCTTCAGGCCGTGGCTCCAAATCTGACGCAGCGTAGAAGATGGAAGAGCTAAAATCTTTGACGCCATTCATTGTGATTGCCACTGACAAGCGGCCGACTAAAATAGCCGTTTAACGTCCGTGCGTGAAGGCAGAAAATAAGCAAAGCGAAGGCAATACATATCGAGAGAAGCTAAGGCATTAACAACGTTCCGGAGAAATACAAGATTGTCTACAAAGTGACAAACACCAGGGGATTGCCTACCCCGTGGTAAAGCTCCGGGCAACGGCTTAATCAGGCCGGAATGTGCTCAGATGTTGAAACGGAACTGGAAATAGATCGATTTCGCAGGAGAACCAGGGAACTGAGAACTGAGAGCGCCTAAGCCACAGGAATTATTCTCAGCCTCTGACCTGGATAGCTTTTGTGGCTATTACTCATGGAATGAAAACGTTCTCTTCGACTAGGCATTCTGAACAATATTTGCCCAGTTACTGATTGCCAATTACAGGCTATAATCAGATTGATGGACGATGGTAAAAAGGGAAAAAGTGGTGTTGAAAATGTAATGCGGTTCTATGTATGATTGCACGGGATTTCTGGAATAAAAAAGTGGCTAAAAAAAGATTTAGCTGTAAAAGAAGGGCACGTTCTTACACCCGGAAAGTGCCAGTTAAAATTTCTGGGTGTTCAATTGGAACACTATTCCGGTGTTCAACATGAAGGGGAATTCGTAGAGTATTTATTGACAGCACTTATCTAGATTAAGTTATCTCCAATGGGTTTCAGCAGGCTCCGTCAATAGTGTTGCTGTGGATGTAATGTTCCATATATTATAGACATCATTGTGTCACGGCCATATCGAGCGTGTGTAAACAGTTCGCTGGCCAAAGGTAATATTGGCTAGTTTAATCCATTGCAATGGCCGTACATGATCAAAGAGGGCAGTAATTGTTGGTTGCTTTGAACAGCAAGGGGATAGTTAGCCGCTCTGCCCTCTGAGGGCAGCGGTTACTAGCGTTGTATTCATTGGTTTGTGAAGAAAATAGATCTCGCATTATGAACGGAAGATATGTCCTTATTATTGAGGGGTCTGCCTGTCTATTTATCTGCATACATTAGATATATATGACAGTACATGTACTTTCCTGTCGAGACATAAGCATTATGTCCTAAGACGTATTATTTTATCCATATTTAAGAATGTTTTAGGATCCAAATCGATGATTAATATCCAAAGTATAGCCCATGACACAAAACGTGGGTGACTGCAGTGTCTGATAAAATCATACCAAGATCCAGGTTAACAGAGATTTGCTGATGACGAAAATTAGCCATGTTTACAATTATCATTATTGTGCCGTCCCCGTGTCTTCTCCATCCAATCAACAGATATCGACAAACGGGAGAGCGTCTGCATGTGGAAATGTGTCCTGCTCGCTATTCGATGCCAACTCGTCCTCCATTGACATTATCATTGTTAGAGCTGAATGGCAAGACACAAAAGAGTCCACATGTCGTTTGTTATTACTAACACTCACCCCCTTCTGTAATAATGAACGTCGGCCCATAATCAACTAGATGGCGCCTTCCTTGGTGCTGAATCAACAACAATAAACATTTACTGGATGATAAACGAACAGGCTGCCAATAAGAGATTGCATTTCCTCTTCTCGAGAAATCTTGTCATACATCCCAAATAGGATACCGTATACGTATAACATGTTTGAATAAAACGAGGGATAGGGGTTACTAGGATCAGTCTAACATACGATATCCTTTCTCGAGGCGAATGGAAGAGCCATGCATTTGGCTTTATTGAGCATTAATAAAATTGGTAGTAATGTTCTTTTGTAATGCCCGTGTGTCAGTTAAGTATAGGTAATTACGCACATACCAACTGGTTTATAGACTGGAATTTAAATATTAAGTAAAGAAAACGCATTTCAATAAAATCATAACAATAACAAAAGTTATCAGCAAGGAATGAAAGACTTTTGATTCGGAGTAAGAAAAGGCAAAAAAACTCAGCCACCGTATAGCTTACCGTAGGAAACCAAAAGGAAGCCAATCAATGCGAATGTCCTCACAACCGTCTCCATTTTTTTGATAGAATTTGCTGAAAACACTAGGCACGATGTGAACGGTCTTCTATTCTGTTTCCTTTTCTTTCTATCCGTATGTTTCGATGATTACATTTATATTCTATTTCCTTTTCCCAATGACGGTGTGGTATTCCGAAGCGTGGAGGACGGATGGATTCTCAACGTCCGCTGACGGCCGCTTACTCAGGACAAACAGATGCGAACCCTTAGCGATATTGACACCCTATGCGTGTTCGCCAGAAATCTGTCAAGTGTTCGGCCAACGTATAATCCTATCGAACCGATAGGCGCTCTCGCGGGAAGTGCCTCCCCTTCAGCGCCACGTGCAAGGGGGGTGTGCTAGCCGACTCGGTCCCATCCAATCAGTCCCACAATGGCCCAAACTTGGCCGTATATCCTGCCGGTGGCGTTTCTAGGCGTTGTTTACTCGCTAATGTTGTGGCTGGTGGTGCTGACGATGATGACAGTATCACAAACTAGGAAGTTTAAGATATTGTTGTATTTTGGTTCTAATAAAAGCCAGAGACAACTTCTTCCGGGTCACTGAGGGCGCCGGCAAATCGTCCGGGGTGAGAATGGTATTCAGTGTAAACATTCAGTCAATACGCAGCGATCCTTTAGATATATGTTTCAAACGTCCACACCAGCCAACTGAGGAAGAACCCCCCTTGCCATAAATGTTATTCAACGACAACAAATACCGACTGGGCGCTATGAAACAGTAAAGCCGACTCCGGCCTATCGTTCCCAATTGCTCGAAGCCGCAGGCATTCCGAGCCCTCGTTTCCGCGGATCCAATCAGCGCTGTGTGCTGCTCCGGCGTGGCTTTCTTTCTCGGTCCCGATGACGCCCGTTGTCGGGCACTCGCCGATAGTCTGTCGTAAACACCTCGACGTCAAAACTGAGGAAAGTCGCCTAGTTGGCCGCTGGAGAAGGCATATCGATCAGTTGTAAATAAAGGCCTTTCCGCGACGGTGGTGCTCAGCGGTTTGCCTTTCCGCTGGCCTGGTGAGACTAGGCTTCGGTTCGGAGACCCGAGATATGCCATAGTCCGAAGCCGAGTGCTTTTCGGCGTTAGCGCGTTCCCAGAGAATTGACCTGAAGCGAATCGTAACGGCGGCTGGAGCGGACATAGTAAACAAACATGATCGACCGAGCGGCCATTTTCGGGACGGCTTCCCTCAGCGACAGCTGTACGACGTATCAAGCCGACGAGACATCCTAGACATCTTTCAGAGACTGATCCGGTTATCTACTCTCACACATGGCCGATAATGGTAACCAAAAGGGCTTCTATCCAATTAGAACTTAGGCCAGAATGGCGTCCAGAAACTAAGCATCTCCAATCTTCGCTGACATAGTTAGGCTGTAGTAATTTTGCCACATTAGAAGCGCTAAGCGTTTCTTGGCCTTAGACGTCGCTGCTAACCTCTTGTTACTGGTCTCGGTATGGACAAGATGACACCAAAACCCAAACAGACCAATCGAGAGAAGCCTCATTCCAAGAGATTGCTTCCAAATAAAATGTTTTTTTCCAGCTGAAATTAGGACACCTTATCCTAAAGCATACCCATTCATTGGAGACATAATCTTGTGCTATGGAAACTACGACAACGGAAGTGGGAGGAAGGAAAGCTAGAAGACTAGCATAAACATAGAGAGGGGTGTTACGATCCAGGAATGAGTTAGTGCAGACGTACTGGATATATATGGGCGGACGTAGTTAGATGAACCGAACGAAATGATCCAGAAATATGCCATATGACGCTACATACAGAATATCGCAGGTGAATAACGTAACTTGAGCGCAGTCATCATCCGACTACAGCACAAGAAAGAGGAATATGTTGGAGTATAAAGCGAAAAACCTGTCGCATAGAAAAAGATATCCCATCTGTTATAATTACATATTAGCTCATAACACACACGCACGCACGCAAACAGACACGCACGCACGCACACACACAATCATACAGACATACGCTCACACACACACACACACACACACACACACACAAACATATACACGTACACGCATATAGACAACAAACATACATATACACAAGCACAGACAGGCAGATACACACACAGACACATACACCTAGATACACACACAAACACAAACAGGGACTGTGAGACATTACACATGTCTCAGCAAGAAAAGTCGCCACTCTGGATTCAGTCCCCTGAAGAAACGTCCAGAGTTTGAATTCACGGTTCGAGATTCTCTGTGCCTGTGCCTTATTATACACAGCTAAAACACACACACACACACACACACACACACACACACACACACACACATCTGTTTCTATCTAAGTATTATTTCCATCCCCGTTCATTATTATCTGTTTTGTTTTTCTCTGTTTGTGTCCGTCTATTTCTATAAGGAAACATCATTCTGTGAGGAAACATTATAAACATAATACATGGACTAGTTCAGATGTAACGGCCAAATAGTACACTCTAGAATTTGGAATAACGTACGCTTTGCTGGCCGCGTTTTCAATTTATCTTTTACTATCTAGCTACAAATCTTAGCTTACATTTTCTTAAATTTCCGAATATTAGTTTTAAAATTTAATTGAGATTAAACATATTATGGATATTATCGGCTTTTAAATTAAAGTTAAACTAAAAACGAAAGTAGACAGCCTGTATAGTAATATCATAAAGATAAACTTTATCTTAGAAGTTTGGTTCTTTTGTTTGTACCTCAACCTTTGCTCCCTTGTGTATACTGTATATACTGTAACATCTAATTACACCCCTACAATAAACAATAACCCTTCAGCACCGACCCACCCTAACAAATCAGCTAGCTAATGAATACCATTAGCCAGTTTCGAACAGACAAATTCCTGATTTCTGATAGAATGTTCCATCGATCTACCATTCACTGGTACACACCTCTGTTATGTCGGACAATAGGGCTGATGAATGTTGACAGGTCGACAAATTAACGCTGTTATCTCGAAGGACAGGTGTTTCATTTGTATGATAGGCAACGACAATCGACATTGTGACGGTTATTTCTTGACCAATCAGCGAGCAGAATGACGTGTCAAGGTCGGACCCACCAACAACAAACGCCATTTTTCATATATCGTGTGCCACGATAACTAAATCGATGATTAGGTCAGGACTTGTACTATCAAGTATCATTGTTGATGCCCGAGCAACGCCGTCTTAATTCCTTCACTAGAGAAAGCTACTATGTGGAGTGTTAAAATGTGATGAAACATGAGAATGACATGTCATATAAGATATCCTTACTACTACTGCTAATACTACTACTAATAATAACCACTCACTCACTCACTCACTCACTCACTCACTCACTCACTCACTCACTCACTCACTCACTCACTCACTCACTCACTCACTCACTCACTCACTCACTCACTCACTCACTCACTCACTCACTCACTCACTCACTCACTCACTCACTCACTCACCCACTCACTCACTCACTCACTCACACATTCATTCCCTCACTCATTTATGTAGTCACTCACACATTTAATTGCTCACTCACTCATTCACCCTCTCACTCACTTATTGTTTCATTTATACTCTCTTTCTCGACATTTAAAACAGTGTGTGAATAAATAGCCCTATCCTTGTGCACCTCGGTATACATCGATCTGTCTTTCAGCCAGTTTGTTTATTTGTTTTATTATCTCGAATACTTCTTGCTGATACGCAATGCCATTCACTAAGTGAAGTACTGTTCTTGGTATATGGTAACATTATAACTAACGAAGACTATAGATGGTACTCGTAGTTTTACCACTCAAGTTGGTACTATTGTCGGTATTTTATAGCTGATAATTGGTTCGGCCTTGTTCACAACGAATGCTGAAATACAACATTCTCGTACCTAGAATAAAATAAATCAGCAGCCGGTTTACTAACCAGGCCGACAATCCTTTAACCACCACTGATAGCCATCCAATATAAGGTGACCCCCATCTCCAGAATACATTTTAAATGTAATAAACTATGTAATTCGTTGTTATCATTCCTCAAAAGAAATTTTAATAACCATCCTAAATATTTAATTGTCTAAACCATATAGAAGAACTAAAGATAACCTAAAGCTGTGTGTGCCAGCAATGCTGCACCGTGATCCATGTTATTCTTAACCCCTATCTATCCCAGGTGGTATCTAAGCGTATGATTGGCAGAAAATGAACAGAAACATTGGGCACATGATCAGTAGCTACATTGTAGTAATGGATTATGGGTCAGCATTTCCTTTGATCTGGATACTCGTAGCCAACCCAATTGTTGAAGAGTATATTTGTCACAGGATGATTTAATAGTCAAAAGTACTGAATTGTAGGGTTGTCAGCTACTAGGTAGATCCGTACTCGCTTATTGTAATACAAAACTCACCCGCTGTGTTCACTCACTCACTCACTTACTCATTCATTCAATTCACTCACTCAATTCACTCACCCAATTCACTCACGTACTTATTCACTCACTTACGCAAAAACTATTAAGATGTGGCTGGCTGCATGTACGACATCATCAGCAGACAGTAGCGAGACGGAGAGGTTAACAACCAGATTAAAGAAGATATACAAACATACAACATATAGATAAACATACAGATTCAAATCTATTGGAACACATAAATATAAAGGGAGCGATAGATGGCTGTCAAACCTTGGTCGGTTGTCTTATGTGAAGAAGAATAGTGACCACGGTAATATACCAAGGATTACACTAGCAGGTTATAACCAAGTAGAACAATATACTGCAACTAAGGGCGACTTACGACTTACTATAGCAAATCATCATACAAACTGATATTTTTGTTTACGTTCTTGCGAGATAAAACACCATCTGCAGCCGATGTCTAACAGATGCGACCATACAAAACCCGAACCTTACCACTCCCATGTACCACTTCTAGAGCATATACTTCACTAACGTACTTGAGTACGTGTACTCTAGGTAGGGCCTCAGCTTATATCTAGTGTATATGCCATTTGGGACAAGAAAACAGTAAGCAATAAGACCTATTTATATTGTATTAGCAGTCATTCAATAAAGATGCCTATCTTTTCCTCACACTAGAAATTGACTTATTATCGAAGAAGCAGTTTTTCATCGGGACGTTATCTTGGGGAGGAAATGGTGGATAGATGTTTAGCAAGATGACGAATAGTATGGCGGGGGTAGACAAGGGAAAACCAGTTTATTTACTACAGGCTGAAGATGGCAAACAATTATTGTATCTACTGTCAGAGAGGAGAAATATAATTCATAGCCAAAGAACAATAAGGCTAGGCGCCATTACCTAAACCAGACATAGCGGATGGGTACAGCTGGGCTCTTTGCCAAACATGACAGCATAGAAAGAACCTAAATATTCTCTAACTAAGCAGCTGAACCCCCCAGAATCATTCCTAAATTTAAACAACCATGTGCAAGCACAAACACACAAACGCATACAGATGTCGTGCTATAAGTGGACCGGATATTGTCAAGCTGTCACATTTCCCCCAAACATTTTCAATAATGAATCATGACAAAACTGTCTTACTTTGTTCCATCAGAACCAAGAGGCAACACTCCCAGCTGAATATAATCAGTAAGTAGGCCAGATCTTCAAATAATTAGATCTCTTTACAGATAATACAGTTTCATGACATTCCCATTCTAACTGGAATACATGATAATGAAG
The DNA here is from genome assembly GCA_025642065.1 of Paralvinella palmiformis. Lineage (NCBI taxonomy): Eukaryota > Metazoa > Annelida > Polychaeta > Terebellida > Alvinellidae > Paralvinella > Paralvinella palmiformis. Next base: position 170,425 of record JAODUP010000815.1, on the reverse strand, counting down.
TGTCAAATAATAAAGTAGCGCAGCTAGTCAGTGAACTTATTCAGGTATAATGGATCAGAGAAAATAGGATTTAGACAATTGTATCTGTTATGATTATATTTTATTGTAATAATCGTTCGAATGACAAGGCATTAATAAGAACATGCGTTAGTCGTAAAATAAGAATTATTTCCACTATCATAATATCGATAGCACTGTATTATAATCTTTTGGATTTGCCATTACATTTCTAGTCCGATGTTTATCTTCTCGCGCCGTGTATTCATTGTGTATTTAAACGTTATAAAGGGCACCAAAAGGGGAACTACCATAAAAGGGGGAACTACCTTAAAGGGTGGAACTACCTTAAAGGGGGGGGGGGGGAGCACACCAAAATGGCATGTCGCTAATTAGGGTCCTATTTCATCAAAAGAGAAAATGAAGGTAGATTAATAGGATTTTAGATTGCTGTCAGTATCTATCTAGTATTAATATAACAGAGGATATGGCTGAAATTGGTAATCGGAACAAAGCGGAACACTTGGCTAACAATTGAACCAAATATGTTTATAACAGAACGATTTAGGCTTTAGTGTCTTTCATGATAAATGTACTTAAACAAACTGAGTAATTCAAATTAAACTGTCTAACAGTTAGTAACGACCAATCGATCATCAATTGATTTACTATGTCGTGGATGAACAGGGCGCGGCCTTCTCGGTATTTGCCACAATATTTCGCCTCACACATGTAAAACAGAGGCCTCTTAAGGGAATATAATAGCCACAGCGGTAACGTGACACACTTGATACCACGAAGCGATCGGTTCCAATCTAACAGTGCTAGTCTCAAATATAACACAGCAGACAGTTATGGGATGGCGCATTATTCTGGATAATAAAATTGCTTAAACAAATTAAAATAATAAGATGGCTATTTATTCAACAAATATGTAGAAGTGACAAAACGTCAATAACGAAGATCGTTTTATTGAATTATTATATGGAGGTATGATATTGTAAGCTTACAATATTGTAAAATATATAATGAGCATAAGCTGCTCTACACTGACTTCCATGAAACCCTCTTTGTGGACAGGATCGTTTCCTTGACAGACACATTAGCACGGCCGACCATTGAACTTTACCCCATCAGTTCAAATCCTGACCTAGCTATATCAAAATATTTGCATGTCTCGCTAACTTGAATTGCATCCTTTCAATTTGAATGGATAATATGCCATAATATTATAGTCATAACCTATATATTTACTATGTTGCTTGCATAAACTTTACTGTCAAATCTATTACAAAACCTGGTCAGTTCGGAAACAAGAACCGGGTAGAGAATGGTGTTGTGAACCTTCAGATCTGGACTCGAATCCCCAAGTCATATTGCTGTTTGTGAGATATCTCCTTCGAATGTCGTCACTCGATTATATGGCGTCCAAGTGTTACTCATGCTGAGAATAAACAAATAAATAAAGTTTATTATCCTTCTTTAAACATTTAATGTATTTACAGGGTTAAATATTATTAGTTTTTTTTAGCAATTACGTGTGCTTTATTTCTAGTTTTAATTAACCTTTAAACTGAACAAATAAATATCAATAATAATAATACTAATAATAATAATAATAATAATAATAATAATAATGGCGCAAACGGCAGTTATTTTACGTGCTGAGTGCCCCAAATGAGGAAGGCGTACACGGTCTGTAATTTACAGCTTCCATACGGGAACTAATTTTAAATTAATTTAGAATTTATAATATATGGCATAGTCGGTGGAGAAAACATTGCCAGTTGTCTGTGTAGATGAAACGTCCTCCTTATAATGTGGTACGATGAGATTCGAACCTCCAACCATGGGTAAATTGTCCCACACTCTACCCGTAAGGCCACAAAGGAATTTTCTCGTTTTATGGAAATATCACATTTCACGGAACTGTTATTAACTAAAATATGAGACATCCACGTACTATCTGAAACATACATAAATTGAGTTTTCCTCATCAAATAACTGCCACGCTATTTCTTGTCTAGCACGTTGTTCTTCCTTAGCTGTCATTCTGCAGCCGTAACAAAGGCATTCGTTATACAGAATAGTGACATAAACATTGTTCTCTACACAAAGACTGCGCCAGACAGCTACTGCTCATGTGAATCTAAAATAAGCCATCACTTTCTAGTTGATTTCCCCCCGACATAGAGCTCGGCTATAACTAAACTCTTCACGCACATGTAGTTTAACAGCAGACTGAACATAATCAAACCTTTTACCACAAAATAGTAATGGTTAGATGTCAAGAATCAATGCATGTCAGTAGATTGACTGGCATGTGATGGCTCGAACACAGGATGGTATATGTTATATTTGGCAAATAGACAATGGATGGTTTAAAGAGAATAAACAGGTCAAATATACAATAATGTTCGCTGTGTAATTATTCATTTACGATAGGAACATCAAGTAAGTTGATGAATCGAATTGGACGGAATGACATTCGTAATGTATGAGACGTCATATCCATTAATGAGAATCTGTGTAACACTCTCTCTCTCTCTCTCTCTCTCTCGTTCTATCTGTCTGTCTGTATGTATATCTCTCTCACCCCGCCCCCCTCTTTCTCTCACCCGCTCTATCTCTGTCTATCTATCTATATATCTACCTGTCTATATAGCTTTCTCTTTCACTGTCCTGCTATCACTTTCTTTCTCTCGCTCTCTCTGTCAGTTTAATGATAACAAAGGTAACAGTCTCTCTCTCTCTCTCTCTCTCTCTCCTCTCACACTCACACACACACACACACACACCACACACACCACACACACACACACTGAGGCACGCCGTTTAAGTGTCTGGCCCCGTTATCCAGCATTTAAATGACTGTAACAGGCAGAATACGCTCTTAAAGCATTATAAGTACTCCTGGCTCAGGAATAGAAACACTGCATCGCATCTCGAGCAGTGGCATTGGACAGGGCTCGCGCGGTTGGTGTGTTTTATATAACAAGTTTACTTGTATATAAAATTCACCTTGGTTGTATGTGGGAATATAATTATCTTTCCTAGGTCCAGTTATGTCCAGTTTGTACTATGACATTCAAGATTAGCTCTAATCTGCTTGTCATAAATAACATTTAAGAACTACAATAGTTAGAATAGCATAAATTAGTTCAGGTTTGAAAATGATAACATAGTTCAAACAGTATCGAAGCTACGATGCGCTAATACGATCTGCTTCAGCGCAGATGTCAGTCTTTTAATAGCAATTAAGCTAAATAGTTTTAATAGTAGTCGCTTCGTGACGCCTGCCCGTTGTAAAAACTGATCTTTGAAGACGGTAACAATTGGGTTATATAGTTTATATAGTATTGCTTTGAAGAAAGATACAGCAATTGAAAAATAGCTATAAATAGGGCTGCTTAGATAATTAAGCTAAACATTCTCACTACTGCCGTGATCTGACTTGGGTGTTTTACACCCAAACCCCACGGCTGTAGGTGATTCGTATTTTGATTTTGCTTGGCGGCTTAGGGACTAGTGAGACATTACACATGTCTCGGCAAGAAAAGTCGCCACTCTGGATTCAGTCTCCTGAAGAAACGTCCAGAGTTTGAATTCACGGTTCGAGATTCTCTGTGCCTGTGCCTTCTTAAACACACACACACACACACACACACACACACACACACACACACACACACACACACACACACACACACACACACACACACACACACACACACACACACACACACACACACACAGACAATTGCCTTTGTATATGGATGAGTGACCGATGAGAGAAAACGATACCATGAAAGGCGTAATAATCTTCAACCTGTCGCATCCATAATTGTTCCGCAATTACCTCTTAGAAGAATAGGAACAACAGGTACATCTGCAAAACGCATGTCTATTCGGTTTAGAAATACAGCAATATCATAAAATAATATTTATGTTAGCAACAATAATAATAATGACGTTTCTGTTAGTGTGTTGTTTATTTCTCGCGTCGGATGATCAGTGTGAAGACAAAACAAAATATCAAACCAGCGGATGTTATATATCAGCTAACTGAAGAAATCAATATCATGTTTTATAAACTTGCAGCCCAAATAGTATGCAGCATACTATTTGTCTGCTTGTCGTTGCTTGAGATATAAATCTGTTCAGACAAAGCTTCCGTGGAGTTACGCTGTGATAACATAATCGAAATATTGCTCATGTTTAGCATACATAATAAACTATGCCATTAATCATAATATACTATGTTATTGATCATAGTATACTTTGTTATTGATCATACCATACTTTATTACTGTTCATAGCATACTATGTTATTGATCAAACCATGCTGGGAGGTTCTTTAAGCCATGCCACTTCCGTTGACTGGTTGTTCGCTGCAATAACAATTATGCTGATCACCTGGTTTACCTAAGGTAGAATAAAATACCTTAAATTGAGGTGACAAAATAAACCTAAGCCAAGAAAAATAAATAAATAAATATAGTTAAATATAAATGTTTGACCTAATTGCAGGAAAGCTGTTTACAAAATGCTTAATAATTAACGGGTTAGAATAATCTCAACGTTGTTTTGTGATGAATCGATATTTCTTAAATATTAGACCATACAATGGTGCAACGAGACCACCATACGAGCATGAAATCAACAGTCTAAATCTACACATAAGTTTTGAGCCTGGAACCTCTGTTCTGATTAAACCAAATATCAGCACCTGTGTAAATATATCTGATATTCACTTGCCATCTCTTAAAGTAATTGCGAAGTTTATATTTGTTTTAAAAGACAACAAAATCTGGGTGAAAATAAGCCAATTTCTAGAAAGAGAAAGCGATATGAACTAATTAATATTGATCTTTTCACCGCCGTTGATCTGTAATTTGAGGGAAAACAATTATAATATAGCATTTGTTCGCGTCTTGATGACTGATATATCATATATGGGGGGGGGGAAGGGCACATACATACATTAGCTTAACCTACAACAAGTGATGATTGCTCTTAGTGTACTACACACAGTGGTATGTAACAGTATTTAGGTTATTATTCTGTATTTGACGACACACAGATAATGAACGTCGTCAACTGACGTATTATGGGTATTTTGTTGATGAAATGTTTCATTTGTAGATGTATTTCTCTTTAGCTGGAATTGATGCTTCCTACAGATAATTTCTTATCACCTTGAGGGGAGTCACTATCTATCTTCTGTTTATAGATCTATCTAGTTATCATCTAATATATATATATATATATATATATATATATATATATATATATATATATATATATATATATATATATGTGTGTGTGTGTCTGTGTGTGTGTGTGTATGTGTGTGAGTGTGTATGTATGTGTGTATGTGTGGAGAGAGAGCGAGTGAGCGAAATAAAGAGAGATACATTTTATAGATAAGTAGATAGTTAGATAGATAGAGAGTTAGGTGGATAAATTAAAGCGAAGTGTTGATATATAGAAACAGCTACACTGTACGATGAAACACGAACTAGATAGTAAACGACAAGAAGATATTAGCTAAAGTCGACTTATCTCAACTCGTTTACATATAAAGGGTTTCTTATCACTGACAAACATCAGTCGTAAGACTGGCCACAGGTGTCCAGATCAAAGGAGTAACCTGTCCATTATCTATTCTCCTGATGCCTATTCTTATCATGCTCCCGGATTGTTTCCAGCTATTTGCTCGCAGTTTGTTCAGCCTTAACACGTATTCAGGATATGGATTGCACGGATTGACTGAGATTGGCGACACAAGAGATCCATATATTTGGCGATTAAAGGATCGATAATTCTACGTCATCGAATGGCTGGTGAATGTTGACTTTGATGACAAACATATATATCTAAACACGGGGTCATATTCGCGCGCAAACGAAATCATTCATACAATGACAGAATGTATATAAACATAGTGGTTGGCAGGAGACATAGTGGGCCTACCATCAACCAAAATGCTATCATTTAAGTTTTGTAATGAATAAATAAAATTAAACAAAATACATAAATTCAAAAGTGTATTTTTGTAATCACAGTGTACATGTATTGTGCATATTACTGACAATATAAAGTAGATACTAAATTTAAATGTAGAACGTTACAATTCAATTTATAAATAATTGTTTTTAATTTTAAATTCAAGACAGGGCCATAGCACGATATATAAACTTGTTGATAAGCCAAATCAGTAATTTTTCTTTGTAAACTATTACACTGGCAATGGTAGCTTGTACCCCCTTCTGTGATATCAGAAATGTTTTGAGGATCAATTTTAAGATGCTGTAATGCCATCAATTGGCACAACTGAAAGTAATCAGTCACATTTAAGTACACAGCGAATAATAATGCTAAACTGATCGATGGATGAATCATCTTGTGTTGAATCAACCTAAATAGAATACTGTTTTGCTTGAGAAACGTCGTAACTAATTAGGTTTTGCACCACATTCTTCATAAACTGGATTAACGCGTTGATTGTTGTTTTACTTATACAATCTAATAAGTCCTATACGGTCTTCACTTTGAGCTTCTCCTCGTTGTTCTAATCGTTTGAACCTTTGTCTAGACTTATTTTGCACGGAACAGACATGACCTGCCTTAATGGGGTCATATCTTACCATCAACTGCACTATAGCTAAAAATGGCTACGATTCAGAATCTATAATGTAGGCCGTTTCATCTCTGTCTCCTAGTAAGTGAAGTAGGTTGCTTGTCTAACATTTTTTATGATGTCTATAATCTTCATGACAATACCTCTCTCTACTTCAATACATCGCCTTTCCTTTTAATTAATGATGCTGTAAATAACATGATATAAGGTGCCATCATTAACCACGCTGATATATTGGTGAGCATTTCTGACACGTGTTGTTGTCGATTTGCGTAAGGCCAAACCCTGGTTAATACGTCTATAGTCAATAAAGCCATGTATAAAGGATTCTCAAAGGATAAGCAGTGTGAATAATATAAGCGCCTGAGCCATTCATTGTCATCCTTGCACAAACGAGGATCAAATGGCAGATCATCAAGCGGCTGAAAAGGATCTTCATCAAAATAAAGTGTTTCAGAATTACTCGTGATGGATATTGGAAGGTTCCAGTAGTTGATCTTTCATTTGCTTGCATAGGTTAATTTACAGGATCTGCTTCAGAAACAAAGTAATGTACCCGTTAAGGAATATATGATTCGCTGTCACTAGTTGAAGCTAAGTGTTCATATGTTGTAACTACAGGGAGTACAGACATCTGAACAATGAAGCCAGAATAAGTACTGAGGTTGGGTTTATTAGTAAAGGATCCACTTGGATCTGTCTCTACATTCTTCCCTGTTATTGTAACTCACATCTCATTACATTATTACCATGAGTATTGTTTCTTGTTTCTTGATTATGTGGTGCAGAACTAGACATTTATTTGGATGTTGGCTGTGGTTTTATAAAATCTGTAACGTTTCAGGTAATCTGTATTAAATCTCAGTTAGCAATAGACGTATTACCTGAAAATATCAGATAATATACATATTACCTTATTATATAGATTAACTGTAATATATATATATATATATATATATATATATATATATATATATATATAGTGTGCCTGTGTGCGTCATTATGTGTGAGGGTGTGTGTGTGTGCGTGGGTGGGTGCGCGCACACGCACACACAAACGAACGTGAGTATGACCTCCCAGAACAATGCAATTAATCAATCGGGCCTAAGCACAATATGGAGCCCATTACCCATCAGGAAGCGGATATTACACTAGAACCTTATATAATCACTTTAATGAAACGATTCATTACAAAGCCGCCCCTTTTCGGAAATGTTTTCTTGTCTAAGAGTAGTATGGCCATCTGGCGATAGAAAATTCATATCAGATTGGTGGTTTCTGAAATGATCGATCCAGAACTAATTCTTTAAGCCTGATTCCGGGAATGTCCACAATGTCTGTAGAGCAGGTTATTTCGCCAAGGCTTAAATCACTTACGGGTCGAATTGACCACCAGTAAAATAATTATTAATGTGACACAGGTTGCTTAAGTTCTTGCATCTGCTCCAGATCGTGCTAATTGGCTTGCTGGGGGTCATAAACCAATAATTAACACTTACATACGTCATATTTCCCTGTAAACTGAAGATACAATGCGATTGTTTAACATGATGCACCGTATATAACGAACCTGTTCTCATCAGCAAACATCATCACGAATTGATAGAACTGCTGTGACTGCACCAGAGTCTCGCCTAATTGTTCACGTGACCAATTAGTGTGCTGCCACGTGAATCTCCATCATAGGATACTACCGACAAATGACGCCATCTTGTCTTTGTAGCGCAATTTCCGGTTGCAGCCACTTACCCGGATGATTCATTTTGGTGGCGTTATCATGGAAATGACAAAGTTTCCAGGGAGAACACTAAATAGAGAAACGATGTATCTAGCTTGTAAGCAAAATACATTCACACGCGCACACACACTCCCCCCCCCACACACATATATATATATATATATATATATATATATATATATATATATATATAATATCAGGGTTTTCAATTTATTTTAAAAAACAGTTGTCCATTAAGAATGCAGAGAGCTAGTTTCAATAACATATGATGCCTGTTTCGTTACGCCCGGCTGTGGTCCTATATATATGTACTATAGTCATACTCTGTGGTCCCAAACGTCTTCTCATCGAGAACAATACTAAAAATATAGGTCTAATTTAGAAGACAGCTCTCATTTACGAACAGTACTCGCTAATCCCGAAGGGCTAGTTCTACATATACATAGTAGGGATTGTAGACCGAATGCTATGAACTCATTCTACCAAAGTGCGCGCGTCTATTTTATTGTTATGATTCATGTCCAATCTTTCAAGACCTTTCCGAGGTCAGCATGGCACGCAAGAGGGAAAGTCACGAAGTGATGAAAATTATGGGCTTTAAGATGGCGCCACTGTCCAGAGAAAGACATAGTATCAGGTGCATTGTTTAGCCACTTCAAATGATCCTAATTCTTGTTAAAAAGCATTTCAATTATACATTTAACGCACAGAACCACTATTTTTACAGTTTGAATTCAAAGTAATTATACATTCATTTATCATTATTATTATTATCTTTAATAGAAATCGTTCTATGGAACTTGGTCCTTAATGTAGTATGTTGCAGTATATTGCATATTCATGATTATTCCATGTTCATATATACTGTATGCAACTGATGATGGTTGAATTTGGCTGGATGATTAGAAACAAATGACCTCTAATTACAATACATCTGAGAAATAAACTAAAATTGAAGAAACGGTGAATAAGTAAAACAGACCATGTTTCTTATTTTATTCTTATTATTTTTAATATTCCTTGTATATAATTATACTAATCTATCTTTTCAAGTTATGTCGTGATGCTTTTTAATTAATTGTATATATAGCTACGTTGTACAGTATATTCGACAGGAGGCGACACAAATAGGATGTTTAGTAGGATGCGGTCCAAAATATAATCTGTGATTCATGAAGTTTCGGCTAGAAACGGGGCCTAATCCTATTCCCATTTCATTTGATATTCAGCACAGCAAAGTTTCGTTTGAACAGCAAATGGGGCATCTGCCACTGCGTTTCTCTAAGAGAAATGTGCGTATTAGCCTTCAGACCTATTTATGCTAATTATTTATTCAGGGGGCGACATACCTTCCCTTTAGTAAATAAAGCCACTATTAGACAGACGCGTATATACGTTTTAATCCTTCGCTGTATGAAGAAGGTCACGTCTCGGAATAGATAACGAACCAGTCTGTAATTCCGCTGTCAGTCTTGTGTTTTCAAGTGGCTTCAGTCGTGTCAAAGAAGACGACGACTTCATGTTGAGGTTTGTTTAGCAACATAATGACATCTCCTTTTATAGCACGCATTAGGTATCGATGTATATTGTTACCATCTGATATTACAACGGCCGCAGCCAAACAGTTATATTGTTAAAATAACAAATTAGTTTATGGCGTCCGATGTTTTGACTCTAAGATTGCCACCTCAAATAGCTTCAATAATAGCAGTATAATTAGTTGGGTGTAATCTTTTAATGTTCTGTAGAAATGAGTAAGCACTTATGTATGTTTGATTTTCAATTAACAAGATGCACGTCGGAATAAAAACTCAAAACTAGGTCAGTTACACAATTGTTGTTCTAGAATATTGACAATAGGACAAAGTTATTCTTTAGTATTCCAATCTCAAAAATATACTTATGTATTAACTTCTGTAAAGAGATATTCGCATATGAAATAGGGAGAACAGACCTTGTGTGTCTTCAGGTAGCCTCGGCGTATGTTGATAAGGCTTTTTCTAAGGCACATTGCTTTGAGTGATGAAACACAAGACTTAGCAGAGTATTACTTGTTATATAAGAAGTCATAATATTGTTTCCCTTATTACCTTTTTTCTCAAAGGATGGAATACTTATGAGTGACGGTGTTCGGCGTCGTAAACAGGATGAACAATGAAATAACAGAAACTCGTGCGTGTATATGCTTATGTATATATATGTATGTGCATGAGGGAGTGAAGGGGTGTCTCTCACTCCTCTCACTCTCTCTCTCTCTCACTTATATATATATATATATATATATATATATATATATATATATATATATATATATTGTGTGTGTGTGTGTGCGTGTGCGCGCGCATGTATGTGTGCGGTTATGTATATGTATGCATGTGTATGAGGGAGTCAGTCTCTCTCTCTCTCTCTCTCTCTCTCTCTGCGTGTGCGCCTGTGTGTATATATGTGTGTGAGTCTCTCTCTCACAATCACGCTATATCTACTCCGGCGTGTGCGTATGTGTGTATGTATGTGAGTGCGCGAGCGGTGTGCGTATGCTTTGAATTACCTGGTCAATGCAATGGACAACGATAACAATATAAATATTCAAGAAATGGGTAGTCTAGACTTTTTTTATCATTATTATATTTGTATCACTGATATATTTGTATCACTGATATATTTGTATCACTGATATATTTGTATTTATATATTTTATATTTGTATTTAACTATTATATATTTGTATTTAACTAGTATTCATATTTAGCTTCTATTGGTATTTAGCTTTTTAGTATATAACTATATTAGTTATATTAGCTATATTAGCTAAATTAGTAGCTATATTGGCATATTTGTATATTAGTATATATAGCAGCCTCTTTGTCATCCCATGTTTGCTAACAGTGAAACTTTATACTTCCGATCTGAATGTTTTATACTTCGGCAATGACAAAGGACCTAAATTCTTTGTCCTTTGACCTTTTCTTTACAAATACTCATAACATTAGGTTTATTAAATTGACTGATGACTATACCATGTATGACTGCTAATTATATGACCAGAAGTTAAAATCTTCGGTCTTCATACGGATTGATGTGGAAGATCGATGGAAGTATGATGGATTTGAAACAGGGTCGCCTTGTTTTGATAACAACAACACATCTACATAATAAAAACTTATTCATAGTTCGTATTGTTGAAAGCATTATTGCTTATTAAGATCAAATAAACAACTTGCAGTGTAGAAATCAAGAACATAACATTCGCGATAGTTACACTCTAACATTTCACCTTTTTTATACCTGGACCTTTCCAATTGCGTATGGCCACAGGACGAATTCGAAAGAGGAAACAACAACCAAGCCGCGGCTTATTTCCACATGAGTGTCACATTCGCTGTAATTGCTGCTGGGAAATCTGCGCCAGTCCATGTTAGAAGACATAATTACAGTAGGTGTTAGTGTTTAGTTCTCACTAAGCCGGCTGGTGTGATGTCGACAAGACTTGGTGATTGATAGTCCTCAGAAAAGAGACAAAAGGAGCACGAATAGCTAATGTCTTGCGTTAGAGCGATAAATAAATAACAAAGTCTCATCCACGTTATTTAAGATTATTTTGATCTTTTGCGAAGCGAATGAAGCAAATTTCTCTCAACAATTCGGCTAATAATATGGACCTCGTGTATATCCCCGACACTGGGCTGTTTGAATCAAGTATGTTCGATATACCCAACTATCTCAAATATACCAATCCAATTAGCTATTATTCCTGATATAACATACACAATCGTGATTGTATCCAACATTGCAAAGGTTTCATCAGTCAGGTGTTTAAAATAAAAGCTGGCATGGTGATAAGTTCGAGTTAATGAGTATAAACTAATTTTCGACAGTACTCGATACTTCGAATCCTCTGAGTTCGAATGAAATACTTCTACTTGGAAAGGTTGGATAGGAATTGGTTAAATTAACGGCTAGCTCTACAGAGAAACGTTTACTGCAGCAGCGACTATATTATCAAAACAATTTAAATTGTTAGGATTCGCAGAAACTTTGCTAATAGACAAGATACAAAGCACCGTGGTTGATATCATCTGCAGCACAGCGTTTGGCAGTGTATCAACAAGTTACTTGTATGGCAGGTATCTGGCTGATTGTTATGATACTATAACGGCTTTGAACAACCAAGACCAAATATATTTAGATAATCTTCAAACATACCACATAAAGAGTCGGAGAGGCAAGAGTGATATGTGAGCAATTCACAGGCACTAGTTGGTCATCACTGTGGATAAAACATAGGAATATTTGGTTTTCGATTTGCTTAAGTCTGGGTATATGTATATTTACTCATGCACAGACGTATGGAGATATGGATCACACACACACATATGCATACGCACACACACATACAGACACGCACGCGTATATAAACACAGACACACACACACACAAACATACACAAACTAACACAAACAGACACACACACACACACACACGCACATATATATATATATATATATATATATATATATATATATACGCCAATTAAATATGCATTTCGCAGTTTCGTTTGTTCATTATTTAGTTAATAACTGCATACTGAGCTAGCTCATTTGATAGAATATATATATGATGCATCCAGAAACATAATGTAATTGTATAGTAACATGTCTCTATTTAGAAAACATTTCTAGCCTATCATATCTTCCACGTTACATCACATTTCATTATTTATAATATTCACTATATTCTCCTAAATGCATCATGACGTTTAGGACATACCCCAATAATGTTGCCCATAATATTATTATATTTAATTCGGCACGAGACACAACTTGCTATTATTCATTAGTTGATGCAGATGTCGAAATGGCAATAAGTTCAGATACACTAAACAAAATGTTACATCCTAATGACGAAGACAGGTTTTGTGAGATATACACTAAAATCCCTATTACTTTAATACACATTTTATTAAGCCATGTCCTCACCATGTACATACACACACACCAATATTATAACAGATCACAATATAGTAATCACTATATTGTCATAACACATACCAGTAGCAATTAGGAAACTACATACTACACATGCGCTCCCGTGGTCCTAGTGTCAACAATTATAGATGTATGTATTACTAGGAATTAATAACATTCTAACATATATTTGCTCGATATCGTGGTGAGGTAAGAGACGACTAACTGTCTGGCTCAATGCTGGATTCAGTCTGAGCTAAAGGGATAACTAACATTAATCACCCACAACGGATCAACATTCATTGCTCTCCCATAATTAACTTGGATTGTCCACACATTCTGTTCTAAGAACTTGGTATTTTCGCCACCTTTCATTATCTTTTTGTTTTGTTTCCTCAACTCTCCGCTTCATTCCGCAGTATTGATTCTGTATTTCGATGCGGGGTGTAATATGCAAAGAATTGCTCCGGCTGAACCATGTAAATATTGGGCTCTTAATGGTCTAAAGAGTACCCCCATTTCACTATTACGTTAATGCATTCGAACCCACTGTCTGTGCCAACTATAAGCGTGTTAGTTAACTCGTAAGTCACTGTGCATCCATGACGTATAGGTTACCACGGAACTATTCGGTAACAAAATGTCACGCGGTAACACTAAACAACTACACATCTCTGGGTGAATGGGTTTACGGACAAACTGGTACAAACAGGTCATTTTAGTGCCGTTTTATTTAGTCATTTCCTACCACAAAAGAAGAGAGAGGTGACGCGTCACAATGATCACTGAAATGCCATCTTCACTGAACAAGTGATCGGTAAATTATATGGAGAACACTGTATTGAAGCTTTACTGATATAGTAGGTAGGTTAATGGGAAGAACAGTGGCAACGTTTAGACAAAGATATGAACTTATATCAGGATATGGTAAGCTATACAAATTATATTATAATATTTTGATTTACCTGGGCAAGGGTATTTTTAACTTCAATTTTACATTTAATAATGAAAATAGAAACCGGTTTGCAGCTTGTATGTCCTTATTGTGTTTCAGATATTTAGAGTGCACATTATTACTATTAGTTGTTAATTAACAGTACAATTAACAAACTGTTCATTCCATGTTCTGAGTGAAACAGGAGAGAACAAATATTTCTTGAATTTCATGATGAGACTGTGAGAGAACCGCTTAGATATCATGTGGACAATTCAGGGACTACCGATAGATTAACGTAAATGTTCAAAGCTTTTTGTATGCAGAAGTAGATAATACTGTGGATCAAGCAACATATGTACAAAATATTATGACCTTATGGTATCTAAATTTGGGTGTCATTTGTATTATTAGAAGCTAATCTTAAATTTCAAGTGAAATATGCATCACTTTCTTGTCCAGCATGAATAGGAATCGTGCAAGGTGATGACAAAGTTCTACATCACCATGGGTTCACAAGGAAATGACACTGGATCTATACAGATCAATAGCTATAATCCAAACTAAGGAGTGGAATATATCCAGATATAACTCCCTTTCAGTATTGTGAGATACGTCGTGTATTGCTAATTTTGATATATTAAGAACCACTTGATCGCCTACCGTCGGAATTTCATCATATATAATTGATCAAATGATGGCCATAATTAATAAACACAAACAACTTATCTTCCACCGGGACATTACTAGATCTCACACCAAAGAGGCAGTATTATAATATAGTAATGACTTCAACTGGCGGCTGATGTATCATCAACTTACTCTCCCTACATACAACAGACCATAACTACATTATTGGCACCCTACTGTGACAATAGAAATACAACAACTGAACAGTGAGGACAACAATGTAGACATTTCTTTGTATTAATGGCGCTGTTCTTTGCTGAGCATGTCATTAAAATAGATATTGTCATAATATTTATAATGTAAGATTCTTCTATTACCTTAGCCTTAACACATATTTCAAATTCAGGCATTATATAGTGTGTGTATGTGCGTATATATATATATATATATATATATATATATATATATATATATATTATATATATATATATATATATATATATATATATATATATATTGTGTGTGTGTGTGTGTGTGTGTGTAGTGTGAGACTTCTCAAAGGTTCGTGTGCGTGCGTGTGTGCTTGTATGGGTGTGTATGTATGCGCGCGCACACGTGCAGGTGTGTGTGTGTGTGTGTGTGAGTGTGTGTGATTGTTCGTTCAAGCGAAACTCCCCGTTGATGACATTCTGAAATATATCATTTAAAATAATGTTTTCGACGTTTCTGAGTTTACATGCTCCACCTGTAAATTGTTCGCTTGACTATAGATATTATAGACACACACTTATAAACACAAATGTAGAACAGCTAACTACTGATTTGTTTCGTTGATAATAAAAAGTGACTTCAAATTTATATAAAGATGAAATAACGCACAATTTTAAGCACAGTATCCTACACTCATCCACTACCTCCCTTATCCATGTATTTTCTTACTCACCCTGCTACAATCATTTCCCCGACACGTTCAGAGACATATTATCGACAAACTAATAGGCAACACCTGTCGGCAAAATAAGCCTGTCATGTCGTCTTCAATTAATAGCTTTCTTCCAGGTGTTAATAGCGTATTTCTGGAATATGGTAGCCTGTGTCACAAAGGTCCAGCTGACGAAGAGTTACCTGTCGCCTCCCACCGTTAAACTATAGGAGAAGATTTGTTGTAAATTCCGATATTCATCGAACCCTCTTTTTTAATACATTAATTATTATTCCCGTACAAAGTGATGGGACAGTGGCCATGTCGTCCTATTGAGCCACGGTGTTACCTTTACTTCAGTTGAATTAATTCGGCAATAACATCTTATTTGTTTAAGGAAGTAGAACGCCCAGGTTAAACGAGCACCGTGCCTAAAAATGTAATAATTCACGCAATATCCCACAAAACACAATGTTATCCGAGTTGGAGTTCAGCTCTGTGTCGCGAATTTTGGTTACATTCGGACTACAATTTGTATGAATTGCATTTTCTAATGCTAATATAGTGATAAATTTATAGTGCATTAATAAACATAATAGGGGCATCTGATAACAGGATTTATTACCAAGAAGCTACCCTTATAATATTGCTCGTTGGGTTGCCGTTATCTAACTGTAATGAGGTTAGACAAAGACACAAGTTTAAACCCGTTGCTATATATGGCATCGTTACAGGTGTATATGGTCAATGATTGTGTATTAAACTTCACAAAGTCACCTAAAATCTCAGTAACACAACCTAATCCCTATTATGACCATAGACCTAATGCTAAATGGTTCTCCTAAGCTAAAGGTATTCGTGTGTTTCTTTTCAGGTTATTTGTATTCGTGTTTCTGTGGTGTATCTAGCATCAGATAAATAATAGCAAAACATTGTATAATATACGCCTATAAGTGTTTATGTAGTCTCGGGAATTGGCTAAAGGTAGTATATGTGATACCCTACTGAAATCAGATGATGAGATGAAACATGCCGAAGACACAATTAACTCTGGAATTGTGATACAGGACAGTGTGTCTCTAGCGGAGTGCACTACTAACTACGTTACTGAAACGCTCGCATAAACATTGAAAGGCACTACACCTGGTGACAGTTAGTACCTTTGAAATCACCGAAAAGTCAGGTAATACTCTTTGAAATACGATAGAGAGGCCAGGTAATAAAGGCTGTTATATAATAGACAAATTATGTCAGAATAGTTAATGAACACTGGGCACAATGTTGGGGGGGGGGAGGTTAGATGTTGCTGTAAGCAAATATATAATAGAGGTGTTGATATGAACGCCTTTCATTCCTTCATGACGTCAGTAATTCGGGTCACGAGAAATAAATATATTACAAGAGAAATAGTAAACAAAACTCGTCACAATAATGGATTATCATTATGATAACACAAATTACAAGAAAAATTATAAATAGAAGTCCATCATAATTTTCATTATGCACTTTGTGAATAAAAAGATTTATCGATATATTATTATTCATCATTAATTCGATGAAGCTATTATATATATATATATATATAAAATTATATATATATATATATATATATATATATTAATTAATAAAGCACACGCATATAAGACAATCACACATACACACATAAACACATACATAGACATAGAGGCAGACGCATAAACAACTCTTGTTCTGGCTTTCTATTTCCTTTCCCAACCTCTTTCTTATTATCAATTAACTAATTAATTAATTTATTCATTAATTCATTAATTCATTAATAAAAAAACCATCAAAATACTCACATATAAAACATATAAAATTTTGTCAAGAAAACTGCTCAATAAGTAGCCATTTGTCAGATACCATATCATCATGATTAAATAGACCACGTTGACGTGAGCTGTCTGTGTTTCGTACTATTTGAATCAACCAAACATCAGCCTTCAATAACCTGTCTAAAAGGCATTCCCAAAATATATTGAAATTCATAATGTGTATTTAATGATCATATATTTGAAGTTCTTTTTTTGTAGATGAGTTCCTTTGATATATAACATATGAAATTGTAATTGATTCGTTCAGAAAATCAGTTTCTCGTAACTGCAACACTTTAGAATGAGACTTGTGTTTGCTTAATCTCAACTAAATGAGGGTATTCAATGGTTGCTTGCATCGTTTCAACCCTTTTTTGCGGGGAATAATTAAAATAAGTTTCTAGACAGGCGCCTCTACACTTCTACACATGAACTATGCTCTCACTTTAATATAAAAACCCACACAAAAAATATATTGAGATTCTCTTCAGATCCATTGTATATTCATCCAGATACAGATCTGGACCACCAAGGATCATCCTCTTTGCATCCAACCAATTCTAACTGTCTAAGCCTTCAGGATCGTTTTCCATCAACTTGCATTTAGGATCTTTCCAGTCAACAAGTGACCGTATGGAATCTCAGTATACAGGAATTGAACCAGTTATAGGTAGTTTATATTTAACCACTTGTCCTCTCAGCCATATTGCACGTGTAATACATTCAGCATTGTGGTAGAGAAGATGACTGCTTACAGTAATCGCCGAACACATAATACGTTGACTGTTTTATGAAAAATTGTATGTATGTGCGCGATATATATATATATATATATATATATATATATATATATGAGTGTGCGTGTGCGTGTGTGCGTGTGTGTGTGTGGGCGAGCGCGCGCGTGTGTGTGTATTTTAGCTGTGTATAATAAGGCACTAGCACAGAGAATCTCGAACCGTGAATTCAAACTCAGGACGTTTCTTCAGGGGACTGAATCCAGAGTGGCGACTTTTCTTGCCTTATATATATATATATATATATATATATATATATATATATATATATATATATATATATATATAATGTCTCACAGTCCCTTGTTGTTTTCCAGCAGGAGATGAAGTAATGTCAACTATTTGTTCAATAATTAAGAGTATAATTCTGCTCATTCGAACAATTTCAGTGACATGTTATTATTGTTCAGTCATTGTATGACTATATCAATGTACTAACTGCTTATAAAATATTAAATAGGTCCTCCCCTTTTGGTTCTATTATTCCCCATTATGTATATAACCATGGCTAATTATCACGATCAATGAACTAAACAAATTAGATCATTTAGAAACTCAGTGGTAATAGTATTAACATTAGTATTAGTAGTAGTAGTAACGGTAGGATTACTAGTAGAAGTAGTAACAGCGGCAGCAGCAGGAGTAATAATAATAATCGTCGCATTAATAGTAGTAGTAATAAGAGTATAAGTAGTAGTAGTAGTAGTAGAAGTAACTTTAGTGTTAGTATTAGTAATAATAGTAGTAGCAGCAACAGAGCAGCACCAGCAGTAGTAGTAGAACTAACTTTAATATTATTATTATTATTATTACTATTAATAGTAGTAGTAGCAGTAGCAGTAGTATAGTAGTAGTAGTAGTAGTAGTAACATTAGTGTTAGTATTAGTAGTAGTATTAGTAGTAATAGTAGTATTAGTATTACTAGAAGTAGTAGTAGTAACTAACTTATTATTATTATTATTATAGTATTATAGTAGTAGTAGTAGTAGTATAGTAGTAGTAGTAGTAGTAGTAGTAATAGTAGTAGTAGTAACTTTAGTGTTAGTATTAGTAGTAGTATTAGTAAGTAGTAGTAGAGTAACTTTAGTGTTAGTATTAGTAATAATAGTAGTAGCAGCAATAGCAGCAGCACCAGCAGTAGTAGTAGTAGTAGAAATAACTTTAGTATTATTATTATTATTATTAATTATTATTATTAATAGTAGTAGTAGTAGAGTAGTCAGTAGTGTATTGTAGTGTGTAGTATAGTAGTAGATAAATTAATGTTAATTATGTAGTAAAGTAGTATTACTAGAAGTAGTAGTAGTAACGGTAGTAGATAGTTGTAGTAATGTAGTAATAGTAGTAGTAATAGTAGTAGTAGTAACTTTAGTGTTAGTATTAGTAGTAGTATTATTATTATTATTAGTAGTAGTAGTAGTAGTAATATAATAGAGAAGTAGTAGAGAAGATAGTGAAATAAAGACATTGGTTTAGGTGCTAGAGAAAGCAAGGAAAATAGTATACGAAGATTCTCCCAGGTTATCCATCGATTATTTATGTTGATATAATTGATTGACATAATATATTATATACAAATATATATATCATCTTTAAGTGGAAAAGGTAAAGCCGTGAGCTGAGAAGCCCTTCATTTAAGTAAACAAACAAGTTGTTAGACCGGTAAGCAGGTAAGGTTAGACGTTGAGAACCGAGTTGTTCGATGAATGAACGTCTTGTCAGATATGATTTTCATCTTTATTTCTCTTCAGCTGTGCAAATAATAATAGTTTCTCATCAAACGGGATATATTTGTCCACCCTCACAATCTAATAGTACTATTTGTTTGTAAAATGGTAATAACCACCTTTGTCTTCCACCTGCCATACTTATGTTTGTCATTGTGTATCTCATAATACACTTTTTCAGTTAATCTATAGTAATCACCTATGTGGGGGATGTATTCATGATTCAGCCTATAATTCTGATTGATTTCATGTGTCGCATATATTTCTTTAATCAATCAATACACAATCATGGAACAAGAATTATAGTTCTGGTACTAGTAATTTCTAAATAAAATTTATAAATAAACAGTTCATTATTTGACATAAGAATCTTAATTATCGTCAATGATGTTTTCAAGTCATTTTATGTTCTTTGACTGATAATAACACCACTTTTATTATTATTATTATTATTATTATTATTATTATTATTATTATTATTATTATCATCATCATCAACATCATCAATAACGGCATCAACATCTCGATTTTCATCACCATCACCATAACAAGCTCACGTTGGCTAATCACAAAAGGGAATATTGATGGATGCGTTCTCTTATTAGAAGCTTAGCGTTATTCAGAAAGATAAAAACGGTATGTTGATTTTATAGAACGCATAATACCGGCCATCGTAATATGATAGCTGACTGTATATGGAATAGGAATTGTATTTATCTACCAGGACAGGCAAATATGTCAGGCCAAATGCAGACAATCGCCTATATACAGATAAACATAGAAATATAGACATAACTAAATCCATTTATCTATGTATATTATTGTTAGCCGGAATAATAGCCATTACGAGCCCTGGACTAAAACACAAACCGGTTCACTTTGGCGCATGCGTACGTTGATTAAAATATAAGTTGGATATGTATTACAATATTAAGTCGTTACTTAGACTTACGTCAATAATATTCTACTTTGCTGCACTGTAAGTTTAATTTGCGAATATATTTAAAATAACTAGTTGGGTTATTACGTCAGATATGTATATATCTTAACCGAAACTGTATATTGTGAGTGTGTATGACAAATAAAAAGACTAAACTGGTAAAAAAGTGAATAAATAGAATAGAACCCAGCTGGGTACCGTGTTATTGGCCCGTGTTAAAGTGTGCGTGCGTGCATGCGTGCGCGCGTGGATGTGTGTGTGTTCTAAAACACCAGAAGATTTCGATTCCATAGACCAATAATGTAGAACCGATCCGGCATTATAATAATATGATAAAGCAGTATTTTGGTAATTATAATATAATATTAATCAGGTTATTGTTTTATGCGAGCGGACTAGTACTTTGTTTTGTTTTGACGATCGTCACACCTTGGACATTTGGCAAAAAAAATTCCCATAAAAGCAGATATGACATGGATTCAAACCATGAACAGGATATTTACATTCTAGTATTCTAGCCACTGCGCCATGGCTATTTATGTAGGCGTATCTTCCTGTTTTTAACTTATTTTAAGGTATTTTCATCACCATCACCATAACAAGCTCACGTTGGCTAATCACAAAGGGAATATTGATGGATACATTCTCTTATTAGAAGCTTAGCATTATTCAGAAAGATAAAAACGGTATGTTGATTTTATAGAACGCATAATACCGGCCATCGTAATATGATAGCTGACTGTATATGGAATAGGAATTGTATTTATCTACCCTACATGATACCAAGTATTTTCAATATTCAGTTGCTTGGACCGTGGTTATGTGGCACAAGCAACTGCATACAATTCAGGAAACTAAATTGGACAAGAATATTGCGCGTTTAATTTGTTACGTAAGTAAAACAGCGATATTTATTTCTTGGTTTAGAGAAAATCGCAATATTTCCTTGGTTGAGGCAATACTGCATTCTCGTCAAGTAATTATTCATATTTTCATTTGATGAATTTACTTCCATAAGTCTACTTGTAATATGTAGTCAAGCTTTCGCGAAACCGGGAATTCACCAATCAACACAATTCAGCATCAAAGGTAGATAACACAACCTAGAGTGACGTTTATCTTTAATGTCTAGTAGAACTGTAATAAACTACATAGCGGATGTTCGGTATTAAAACATAATATGTATTATTAATATTTTCGTCTCTAAAATGAAGTCGAGCTACATATCGGGGTTTAGAATATTCGAATATATTTCGTATTCTCACCATTTTAAGTTAATTGTTTATTTACGCTATCGATGATATCACATTGAGAAGGTCAGGGGCACGGTCACACATAAATTACAAACCGAAGATAGTACAATTAGCTGATTAATCAGTTTTCTTATTTCAGAGAAACAATGTCCGTACTAAAACCCTCCTATGATCTATTCATACCCAACTGCCACCGCTTCCCCCCAACAATATTCAATATATCACTCTCACAACGTTGCCACTTGAGTGTTGTGTCAAAAAACACATCGGAGGGGAGAATCGGAGTTAGACAAGCACACGTCCTGGAAACCAAATAGACAGGCTAACAGACAATACAATATATAATACTGGCTATACCACTTGATATACGAAGACCAATCAGCAAGACTTCCACGCCATTTTTACGGTTTCTCTTCTCACCTCGAGTGAAGGTAGTTGACCTTTTAACGTTAGAACAAATTGCTTTTGCACATTACTCCCTTTAAGCTTCATTCAGGCACAGCCATATTACATATTGCCTCATGTCACACGGTTACTACGTCTCGGGATAGACCATGCAACTTGCCTATCATTTAAAACCACTACTGTGTGACACAGTCACAATTTCCTACTGGTACTAAGTCGCATAGTTACTATTCTAGGGTTGTTCTGTCACATCCGATGTACAATTCAAAAGAATGAAGCTTACGGATGAGACAAGATTTCAAAAACATAACACTGCGTTTCGAACAATATTCTTGACATAAGCGATCATCAGTGAAATTGGCTTAAGAAAAGCTAACATGGTGGGGTTTGTATGTATTGACATAATAAGCCTGTACGGGTCCCCCACTAGAATACAGCCAGTTATAATAATAATAATAATATACACAATATATATAGGGCCATGTATAACCTGTAAGAATGTTACTCTAAGGCGCAATTATATTTATACCAGAATAATATATGGGATAAGTATGTGTTTTCAGTCATTGTAGCCAACATGTAAACCCAACAAGTATCTAGTGGCCTACGCTGGCATTTATCCAGATGAGGTTTTCATGGTAGAAAATATATGCTGTTTGTACAATCTAACTAAGCTGTTACATAGTATTGATGTATTTATGCTTTTATATACAGCTGTACTTCTACATGAGCCAGAGTACTACACTATATCTTCTACACTTATATATACTTCTATACGTCTCCATGGTACATAGTAATATATGCTATCATGGACATCTATATATTCTTATATTTATACATCCATACATGTATTTCATATATAAGTGATTAACACAATATCTTGGTTATTACTGCGTTGTATATTTGGATATTGTATATTTCTATCTTATACATGTATCTGGTATGTTTATTATAAACAAAATAAAGTTATCGCTGTAAACAAGTAGATATATACATCATAATTTACTGAATTATGGCGATCAATTCCATACGTGAGAGATAAAGGTTCATTGGCAAAATCACATACCGGTATATTATTACCGAGGTTATTGCCCATTACAGAAGTTATCCTACTTTGGAGAAGACACCGGGTGTCGGCTAGATGTGTTTGCTTTGTGGAATTGCTTTTCTTTTAATACATAAATACCCATTCTGATTCCTAATGTGACTAATAACCCATTCCAAGAATTATTTTCATAGATTCGTCCCTACGATGGTAACACTCTCCCATGATTTAGATATACTGATATCACAGAGAATATGACAAATTTGTCAGGGATCACTTCTATCTTCTCAGTCCTCTGATTTTTTTAAATATTTCATTTCGGCAAAAACTATATTCTACAGTAAATGTCATTCATCTGATAAAAGTCTTTAACTTACTGATGTAGATGTATCTCGTTTACCGTTGGTTCCATAAGGAGATTTAATTCACTTCATGAAGCTCTGTGATAATACATGGTTGATACTCATCAATTATCTAACCATAAATTTCACTCAAATGAGTGACTCTGCACGAAGAGAAAAAGATTCATGAAGGATGGCATACGTTACTGTGAGTCAGAGTTGTTTTGCTTCTGCATCATGAAATGCTTATGATCGATAAAGAACATCAGATGATAATGAAGCATATTATTTTGTCTATTACTGTTAGAATAATCTTTTCACAGACCCATGTTAGACATAATTATCTCTGCTGTGAAAGAAAATGGATGGATAAATAATAACTAGTTATGCATGGACACAAACATACACGCACGCACATATACACACGCACACAAATATATATAGACACACACACACATACTCACACATATATGTTAATATATCAATAAGAATATTATTAGATGGAAGGATGGATAGATGGATAATATAGATGGATAGATAGACAAGACAGATAGATAGATAGAGAGATGAAGCATCCAGTTACATTGAAATTAATCAGTACAATAATACACAAAACAATCATTGTAGCAATTAGTGTATTTGTAGGCCTAGTCTCATTGTAATGATTGTCCTCTTTGCTGAATCGCATTTTTACCTCGTTTCTACCAAACGATACTCTGTCAGATAATTAATCCACAAAAGTCAAGAGAATCCTTACATCAGCCAAGAAGAAAAACATTTCATTTTTGTGGCATTCCAGTTATAGGCCTAAGAACGCTTTTGAGAGGATGTTTACTCATTGGATATTTGACAAGGGAAAGTCTTAAGACGTTGGTAGACACTAACTCAACCCGTGTTCATATTGAACCAGGAAAGGTACTTGGAATCGTACGAGTATCTTGATCACAGAATAGGAAATGGTGTAATAATTACATTTGAAACTAATTATATGTATCAGTAATTTCTACAGATAACAACAATCTGTTTAAACACACACACGTATATTATTACTCAAGTATCTGAATCGATCTCCGCTTCTGTGAGTTGTAAGATGAACATAAGCATTTTATTTTAACAAATAGCCTATGACATCTGCTATGACGTAATTAGAACTGGCACGTTATCCTAATTAGGACGGTGGACCCGGTATTTAGGGAATAGAGTATACTAGTCTTGTACACTCAAAGCCCGCAGTCTCACACACTTATTTATATAAATATCTTGATATATATGTTTTCATATATTACGTTGATGCAGAACTTTAAAGTATATATATATATATATATATATATATATATATATATGCGTATGTGTGTATGTATGTGCGTATGTATGTGTGTATATGCGTGTGTGTGTATGTGTGTGTGTGTGTACTGATTTCTAACGTCCAAACATAGCGGAATCTAACCATGCCAAAACCAAGAATAGATAACCAGCCAAACAGCCACAAAAATATAGAAGTATAATATTTATAAATAATATGTAAAGTTTTCCTTGTTTTAGGGATGAGCAGGATATATAAATCATTTCAATTGTGTTCTCAGACAATTAACCTTAAAAGGATGAGACTGATGTTAGAAATGATTCAACTTTAGAAGCATCATTCTGACTCGACCAAAGATAAAAAAGGCATTCGGTTCTCAAGGTACGTAAGGACAGTCTTAATCGTTGTTTGAAGGCTATGTTTTGCTTACATGTTATGATGTATGGCTATAAACCTTTCAGAAGACAGTCCGGTTAAATATGGGATGAAACTAACTCCTACGTGTATTTGTCCAACTGATTGACCTCTTATTTTGTATATATAAGTTTGCTTCAACATTGTGTGTAAATATGAAAAACACACACACACACACACGGACGTGTACACACACACGTACACACGCGCGCAAACAGACACATTTTCACACACATTCGAAGATATAGTAAATGTGCGTGAGCATATATGCATATACATGTGTATGTAAGTGAAGGCAGGTGAACATGTGTGTGTGTTCTTTAAGCATATACATATATACATAGAGACACTACTAAAACGTGTTATAATTATCATAATGTTCTCGCAAATAACACTAGTTCTGTAGCGATTACCTTTGCAAAGGTATAAACTCATAGCACAATATATTTACAATAAAATATAATTAATATCCACATAACACGAAAATGTATGTTTTCTTTCTTTGTCTACTTCCTCTGTCTATTGTCATTGCTCTCATTCCGTCGGGTGCTAGAGAACTACTTTGAGGTATTTATGAATGAACCTGACATGTGTCATCAAAACTCTCTTGGTTACCAAGGTCATCTAGGAGAAGACGCCTTTATCTCGACAGTATGAGAGGGAGTAATAAAAAGGGAAGGCTCGTAAATATGTCATTCAGAGAAAGGTAGCAAAATGGTCGGTCATTGTCCAACTTTATATATATATATATATATATATATATATATATACTAGTATCTGCAAAATCCAATATCTTATTGTTACTGGTCCAAATATAGACGTCATGAACTCATCACAGTTCGTGCATATGACAATAGATCACACGAACCTTTGCTAACTTGGCGGTGGTTCAGTTTTCTACAATTTAATGCAAGCCGACAACGATTCGTGCTGTTCTCGTTTCCGCTATGAAGGTGATCCATCAGGAATTCTTGCTATAATGCCACCAAAGAAGGAGACAGAAGAAAGCAGCTGTCTGTGTTATTTATTGTTATGTGGATCGTAGAAGATTTCCCAGCAGACTGCTGAACGGTACTCGTCTGAATATGATCGTATCTGGATATCAGCCACCGATATGGATATAGTTCCTTCTACTGTGAAATACTTCATATTTCTTTCGTTTGTTAACGAAGTTATATATATATATATATATATATATATATATATATATATATATATATATATATATATATATATGGGGTGATCTGCGTACGTGTACATACGTACGTACTTACATGTGTATGTCCATGCTTACACGCATGCTTGTACATCATTTCGATAGTGTAGTGGGTAGAGTCCTGCCTTGCAAACCTCTGGGTAATAGGTTTGATTTCTGCTGGCATATTATAATCAGTGCATTCACTCACTACGTCACACGTATATCCGTATAGGCATGGGCGTGGTTTTAATCAATCTTGTTAATACATTTGTGAAGGGAGATATTTTTATATTATACACTTGGTATATTGCTTACAATGTTGCAGTCATGGTTTGGTTAATTCAGTATAACTCTTCCATAATGGAATCATTATAATATATCCCTTAATCTGTTTCATGTTAAACTATTGGCATCAACAACATAATAACTCATTATGGAATTGTTTCTCATCATTATAAAGAGTATCGGCGTTTGTATACTATAAAGATAATCATTACAGTTTACCTTCTTCTTGATACCAAATAACAGTATAAAATTAGCTTAAATAATCTGTACCTTTTTACAATAAACTAGTGAATGAGTTACACAATAATTGTTCTCAGATGCTCTAATTATAATAATAATAATAATAATAATAATAATACTGCTACTGCTACTGTTACTACAACAACAACCACTACTACTACTACTACTAATAATAATAATAACGATAATAATAATAATATTAAATATAATATTAATATTAAGTAGTTTGCGTTGAGCAGGTAAGCAAAACCAATTAACTAAATATACACTAATTTGTGTTATTATTTTACTTTGCTTTTAATTTAAATGAACATCAATTTGAGCAATCCATTGTAGGACCGTTGCATAATTACATTTTCATTGTTGTTGTTGTTGTTGTGGTGGTTGTTGCGATTATTATATGTGACTCTGGTGTAAAGGTATTACGCTAAATGCAAGTTATGTTATACTCGAAGCTGCTGTCATTATAATTAGCTAGGTTGATGATCCCAATGTGATGACGGTTGATTGCGTGAGATAACCTGATCGAAGACGGACGACATATGACGTAATACGTATAACAATGATTCCATGCATAAATGCGCACTCAACACGATTAGTTAATAATAACTAAAAACAGGAAGCCATTCCCTTTGTTATGAAACGGTCATATAGTTTGGGACAATGGAAACGTCCATTATTAACTACTAGTGTCACAAAAGTCACTTCACGACCAATATTCAGATTTGCCATCAGCATACGATGTCTCTAAGAACACGGAGAAGACGCCATCTACCTTTGTCGTCCATGTATTCGTTAATTAGAGAATTATAAAATGTTGTCCTAGTAGCCAAATATTTGCCACTTCTGACATTTACTAAGATCCCTGTTGTCCGACGTCTGTTACTAGTAGCTGGTCAATTGAGAACATTAAACAGAATGGATATTTTCTCTGTTGAAGGTCATCCCAGCCTAAATTGAAGACATGACGGGAAAACTTCATCGAGTAACAAGAAGGAGAAAAGGGAGACAAAAACACAAAGTTTCTACTGATTCATTATTCTTGTCATCAATCATTTAGCAGGAAGTCACGTGACTGCCTCGCTGTAAACCCATTGTTATCGTATAATACTACATAGATCCAACGAGACGAGGGTATAGAAAGTTGATATACGAGCATCATTTATTATTATTAACTCCAATTATGTCACAATGTGTTATGAATAATGATGGAAAATAGTAGAAATGTGAAACCATAATACTATATCATATGTTTATATGTTCATTTTCTGATGCGATTGAGATGGATACGAGAATATATCATCAAAGTTAATGTGCATTAAGCGATCAGCCACACATGGTTAATATTTGGCATTTTATAAGATGAACAATTCGATATTACAATTATATATTCGACTTATTATATCAGTTTGACTTAAGGCACAATTAGGGGTTAATCATTTCCAGAAGACAGTTACTGTGCGGGGTGATGTCAAATGGTACATTGTGCATGTGATTCAGATTTATATATGCATCCTAGATATTTATAATTCCCTGGGGGGGGGCACTTTATATCTTTCAAAAACGGAGTAGCTGGCAATGGTAACACACCATGAAACCATTAAATAGTCGATATTTAATTTACTGACATAAAATGGTTATGTTTGATTATTTATTACTATAGTTTAACTGGTACCGTAATTGACCACATATATCAACCACCTGAGTACAGATCTTGGCATTGACACTTCTGAAGGGTTTTCCGTCTTTCACTTCGCCTCATTTTCTTTGACCGCCTCTTTGGTCACATAGGTAGAGCGTGAGACTGTTTACCTATGGCTATGGTCATTCTATGCAGGAGGTAGCAGGGTCGCGCCTCGGCCGTGGCACTAGAGTAGGGAGAGCTTTTCATCCAACTAGGCAACTGGCAAGGTTTTCTCCACCGAATATGCCATTTATTCTAAATAGTAAATTTATTTAGAATTAGTCTCCGTGGGGAAGCTGTAAATTACAGACCATTTGCCTCTCCCTCATTTGAGGTTGCTAGCTACGTTAAAAACTGCCATTTCGGCCATTATTATTATTATTATTATTATTATTATTATTATTATTTATAAGTCATTCGGTACATTTATCATAACAAAAGTTGCCGTAAAACATCAAACTTCCAAACACGCATACATAACGCTTTCAGTGTGAAAATTTGCTTCGATGAATCAGACTTGCGAAGAATCACCCAGGGTGCATATTAACAGATAATGATTCTTCGTAACTGTGCCTCATTCTACACTACAAGTATACCCACAAAGAAAGAATCCCAGCATACGTGTTTTGTCAACAGGAACATTATTTGCTAATACAAAAACATTCAGTCAGCGACCCGCAAATCAGCAAGAAAACCCTCTTTAGCTGAAACAGATTGTTCCTGCAAATATACATTACTGTTAATAAGGAAATGATCATACAGCGTGGAACACACAGGCACGCCCTTGATCAAATTGTCATCATCACGGGTGATGACAAGATCTAAGATTTGACCATGTTTGTGAATTCTTTCTTGCACATGCTGCCTGGAATTGGCAGATCTAAAATGTCCACCAGTTGTTTGGTATCTGCATTCCTTTGGTAATCCCATTATATGTTGAAATCGAATAAGATCAACAGATGATCACTATTTGTAGCAAAATCATGGTGGTTATGCAAAACCAACACCAAGAAATCTCGACCATTAACACATACAACTAAAAACCGGGTTCTTTCATACACTGGATTGGGTGATAATATCAAATGATCAATTAAAAAGAAATACAAGAAATAAAAAAATATAATAAATTTAAAATATAATCAAACTATAATAATAACAAATTATAAATAAACTATATCATATTTAAAATACATCAGTTTCACTGATGTAACTGATGTATTTGCTGAACTATCCGAAAAATATTCAGGTGCCATTAGATCGAAAGCCGGTAATACTTCTATGTTACAATACACCCCACTCGTGGCGTGTAATATAAATATTGTGGCGTGTACACTGCAGATTTGAAATTCGACCTGTGATTAAGTAACATAACAAAATGAAAGGATAAAATATGTATATATGATAAAGAAATATAAACAATATATACAATTATGTTTCAGTCACAGAATGTGCAACGGATGAATATTCATTCAGATGCAATGCTGTGTGACAATGAATCCGTGACAATAAGGACCTTCTGAGAGTGATGGGGAATATGTTAGCCAAAGACAGTTCAGCATAGCAGCCCATTCACTTTCCTTTTGTTTTACGGTATTTAAATATACAAAGATACGTGTATTATGTCAACGGAGATTTGGATAAATCAATAGACTAATTGAATAATCAACATTACTCGGTGAGCAACGGTCGCAGGTCGCAGGTTCGAACCCCGTAAGAGGTCGAAACTTTTCCAGGGATTAATTTCTCGGCTCACTACATCGTGGGTGGCTGACCACGTTAAATGGCGCTGCCGTCTCCACTGAATTATTTAAAATAAAGGGGGACGTTAAAAACCTCGGGGGACGTAAAACACTCTGGCAGTGACCACCCTCAGGGTATTTCGGCTCCATCTTTCCGTAGCCTGGGGATTCTCCCCGAACAACGAAACCGAAACTCGGGTTACACTTTTTTCATCTTAAGGTATGTTTGCAGTCATGCCTACCTATAGTATACAACTACACGTCTATATGTATAATAATAATAATACATTAATTATATTGGAACGACATATAATCGAACGAACCGCAATCTTTAATCTTAAGTAATGACAGATTTCCTGTGGGACAAGTTGCCAAACCACATTAAACTCGCAGCAAGTAAAGACATATTTTGTGAGGTTCCTAAAGCCCATTTATTTAAATTGGTGTATTTATAACTTTAAACGAGTGTATTATATATGAAATGCATATATATATAATATATATATATATATATATATATATATATATATATATATATATATATATATATATATATATATATATATATATGATCCAAAACACCTTGCTTTATTTAGCCTACATGCATAATTCATTATCAGCCCACAAATCTTGGTGCAATGATCTCATCCTATCACAAATAGCTTCTAGCTATAATAATAATAATAATAATAATAATAATAATAATAATAATAATAATAACAAAAATAATAATAATAGTAATACTTTATTACACCCTCCACAAATTGATGAAATATCTAGTACATAAAAGACAATGTCGATAAACCAAATTAAAATGACTTAGTAAGCATTATCGTTAAAGTGTGCTGTTCTGAGGATGGCTTTATAAAATGTTCGTATACTATACCGTATTGGCCAGTGTGCTGTCTAGATGTCAATGGTCTTGTAAATTCTGTTTCTAATGATGATATTCCCATTCGAACCAATCGTTCCAAGTAGTTCCTGCACCTAACTTCGTATGAATCATATATTCAGCCGGTAAAGTTATCGAATAACTGTTTGCAGTGGCTATATTTCTAGGGCATTTAATAGAGCTGTGTGATGATTGCGCTTAGAAACTCCTATATATCGTTTGACACCATCTGATTCAACCTCTTGCTACTGATGTCTACACAGTCCGTGTCGTAGGCCATATTTGAACATTCACGTCATTGCCCAGTCCAGCCACTCTCCTGGAGTTCAAATGTATTACTTCTGCAGGCCTTCATGCGTTCTTCTATGTGATTGTCAGATTTAGAACCTAAGTGGAATATGGTGCCAACAATGTTCACACTTTCGACTGTGTCCATGATCTGTGTGCAGGTTCCAATGAGGATTTGCACAAAGGAGATTTTTACCGATCACGATGCACTTAGATTTAATTGCGTTAAAGGAAAATCTTCAGATTTGCGAATATTTCAGGTAGATGTTGATGAGAGTTTGTAGCTCAGTTACTGTAAAAGTAATGGGGATGATGTAATCTGCATATTCCACCGAATTAACCGACGAACTGTCAAAGCGTACTCCCATGTTCGACTGATACAAGGCAATGAGAAAGTTCTCGATGAAAACGTTTAAAAGCCATGGCGATAAAAGAGAACCTTGACGTGTACCTCTACAAGGCACCACTTGTTAAGGATTTTTATCTAATTACAACTTGGCTGTTGGGGTACCAGAAAAGGAATATCCACTACGGTATTTTCAATATATGTATGAGTTTATAGAGTAATCCATGATGGCATCGAAATATTTCTAGCTGTCAAGAACTTTAACTCGGTCACCTCCCAATTCCATACTTCCACCTTTCATCTCCTTCTAATACCCACGTTTGTAGATAGGAGGCCAGGTTGTAGCCTTTATTGTGTTCACTAACGTATGCATTAATTTAATTGGCTGCTTGTCATCCGACTTCTGGCCTATCAGGATCATTTGGAGTTGTAGTTAAAACGACGGTGTCACAAAGAAGCCATGCACGATTGCTGGTTGTGTGACTAGCTTGGTTTAACCGTTAAAAAAGAGTTAATTAAATCTTTATATATATAATAGAAATTAAACATGTTTCAACACATTTTCGCTTCATGGTCTCATTAGATACCAATAATACTACAATATACATACTATAATATACTTCAGTAATAACATGAAATTTATATTCCATATATGCGATTATTTTTACAATGTAATCGATTATGAATACGATTACATTGCATCTGGAAATGGCGATTACGATTACGATCATGTAATCGATTATAATTGATTACGATTACCGATTACGATTGACTCAACTCTGGTACATATATGCCTACACTTATATACATATGCACACTTATAATACTACTTCTTATATATATATATATATATATATATATATATATATATATATATATATATATATATATATATATATATATATATATAAGCCTTTTTTCAAAATTTATATATATATATATATATATATATATATATATATATATATATATATATATATATATATATAATTACATTTTACATATATCATACATATCATACATATCCATACCATATATCCCATAATACATCAACATTTAAACACATGAACATTTTTATATTTGATATATGGACGTATTCTTTTAGGTACCTATCAAAATATTTAAAAAATCCATTTATACTTTTCATTGTTGTTCGGCGAACTCAGTAATAAAATATGTGCAAATATTAAAAATAAACCATTTATTTATCAAATTTCTTTTGAACGCTAACGACGTTGACGTTACAAATCACCTTTACATAGGTCTAAGATGACTTATATTATATTTATATGGGGCAAATCAGGTGACTATTAATAAGATAGAAAGAAGTCATAGTTTAGAAAGTTTTTCATTAAATAGTTTTTGTCGTGAAAAAGTTCCGGCATGAAACATTTCACGGATTTCTAAAATATTTTAGTAAAATAGTTGTTCTAAGTCAAGTAAAACTAATGAAAATAACATTCAGGAAATAGACAATCAGGTTTCCATTGATTCATCATTGTTGGCATCAATCATTTAACAACTTGTTTATACATTGTATGTTTTTAGCTTTAGCTCAAACTATTGTTGTCTCGTAAAGTCATTAAAAATGGAGAACAGTTTCAAAAGCATGTAATATTCAATTTTACGTTATTAGTATTGGATAAATATGAGTCAAAACAATAACCAATAATGGTGTAAAATCGCTAGACAAGCAGCATCTAGTTTTCTTTTAGTCATAATTATTATCTGTGGAATGATTATTTTTTAAAGTTTCCTAATAGTATTCAGCACTGTATGTTATGTTTTCCATTCAATCGGATTTAGAAAGAACACTCCTCAATGTTTAGATAATACGTTGTGTGATGTGTTTTTTTGTATTTCCAATCAAATAGATGTATGACGTCTAAGTTCATGTTTTCTGTAGCATGAGAACGTATGGCTGGATATGACTTGATAGTAGGTCTCAAGAGAAAGAGGTATGGTCCGAGTTATAACGTCATTTCCGATGGCAACAAATATTATATATAATTACCCATAAGCCTAATGGCAGCTATCGCTCCTAATATAGCTAAGCTGGACTAAATATAAGTACATATTAAATATAATAACATTGTAGTTGTGCAATTCACCAATGAGAATATTGTCATTAGTTATTCCCATTTTCTGTTAATTTGTTTTGCCGACATATTGTATTCACTATACAAACACGTGCTTTTATTTATATCTGGAACCCAGCAAGTTGTTAATGTTTATCCTAGATAACATTTCATGTTGATAAAGATGGCAAGTATTATATGTATTTGTTCTGTCATCGTGAGAGCAAAAACAAAACAAAAATAGGCATAGAGATGACAATGGGTAATATATTGATATTTTCTTTTTTAATTGGGATTATATATATATATATATATATATATATATATATATATATATTATATATATATATATATATATATATATATATATATATATATATATATATATATATATATATATATATATATATATATATATATATATATATATATATATATATATATTTTTTTTTTTTTTGTGCGTGGTGTGTGTGATGTCTTTTATGAGATATTTATATCTTATAACAATCGCTGTCAGTCTCTTATTTGGCATCGTCGTGTTTCATCCAGAACAGAAGGTTCACGGTTTCCATTTCTCCTTAAGTTTACCTTTGTTGTTGGCTAATGGGTTTCATCATTAGCTAATGCCCCTTGATTCAACTGACATAAGAGCAACGTGGGCATAGAAAGTGTAGTAAAAAGGAATCGTGGTCATTAAAGTGGAATAACTATTTTCGACGGGCGAATTGACAGGACGCAATAAACAAGAACACCTGAAAAGCTGAACATAATGCGAATATATCATTGACCATGTGAATATGCGAATACATTCTCAGATTGAGCGGCTATCATTTAGTGAGCCAATTGAAATCTCTTTAAATAGCTTTAGGTAGATATTTCGACAGTAAAGTGCGGAGTACAAATTATAACTCATTGACTATGTCTTCATGGTTATTTACGATCTTGTATAATAACTAGTACAAGTGGGGTAATAGATAGTCATGATATTGCAGAGTTGTTTAAATTCCGGTTTTTGTTTACAGCAAAGGGCGATTACAATTTGGTATATTGTTCATATAAATTGTGTCACAATCATTTTGAAGGACATCACTGAAATGTTAGAACATGGATATCTTTTTAAAACGTCCACACCGATCTTGGAAATTGTTATTTTCTGTTCAGTGCCTTGAACGACAAGTGAAGAAATTAATAACATACCCGGAGAAACAGCATATCACTGACCTTCTTAATGAGGATATTATATTAGCAATATAGTTGGAAGCAAAGACTAAAGCTTAGCTATAAATGACAACACCCGAGGCCTAATGAAGACATGTGAGAGTCACTCTTCGTAATTTATTTCAATACCCACAAATATAAATTAATATTATATTATTTACTTGTATAGATTACTTCCAGTGATAAATAACTTAATTATAATTTACCTCTCCTTCATCAATACATACTTACAATACTCAGTTGTAGCTATTACGTCAAAACGTTATCTGCAATGATAAAACATACCCGTAAATCACGTTTTAATTCTTAATCACTTTCTTTGTTTTATGTTTTAAATTTGTCTTTAGAAATTGTCTTCATTATATATACATAGACATTAGAATAAAACATATTAAATTACAGATAACGGTACAATATAATAATATTCCTACTACTACTACTACTAATAATAATAATAATAACAATAATAATAAGGCGGACATTATTAGATCTGCCAATCTCAGGCAGCATGTCCAAGAAAGAACACGCAGACATGGCCACATCTTCGATCTTGTCATCTCGTGTGATGATGACAATTTGATTAAAGGTGTGTCTGTGTCTTCCATGCTGTCTGATTATTTTCTTATTAACATTAATGCATCTTTACAGATACAATTTCTTCAAGCTAATGTAATTTCATATAGGAAATATGAGTCAACTGACAAGGAGGATTTTCTTGCTAATCTGCGAGTCTCTTCCCTGGTATTGAACCCATGCACCTATCAGGACAAAACAAAACAATGCTTCATTGGTATAATACGAACATACAGGCAGCAAAGAGACACAGAAGGTATTGTGAGCAGATGTGGATCAGGACCAGTTTTGTGTGTTCATTATGAAATGTTCAAGTTCAGTAAAATTCTAGTTAAAATATCATTGCCTCTACTAAATCTGAATATTATAAAAAGATCAAAACATCTAAGGGATATCAAAGAACTGTTGTCAGTGTTCAAAACATTTAAAATATAAATAGTGGGTTCCATTCTAGTACCTTATCTTAGAGTAAGCCATTGCTAGAAGAGTCCTGCATATCCACGATGGATACATTTGATCCTTGTACAGAGACTTATATAAAACAGTTCTGAAAAGGTAATTTGATACTTCCTGAGCAGTTGAAGGTTTGTCTGGATGTTCTGATAAGTCAATTACAAATACAGTTAATAAATCAGCATCTCTGGGTGTTTTCCTAAGATCCGTGAAAGCTGCCCTTGTAAAACCAGTAAAAACTACCACATAATGGAATGTTACATTCTAAACAATTGAAGACCTGTTTCAAATATTACATTTTTATCTGAAGTTATAGAAAAGGCAGTTGCTTTCCATTTAAACAAATATTTAATCAATACTAACCTTAATGAATCACAACAGTCTGCCTATAAACGTTGCTACAGTACCGGTACATTTGATACAGTTGACCAAAATGTACTTTTCTCTAGGTTAAAAGACATGTTTAGTCTGTCAGATAAAGTACCTAAATGGTTTCGAACCTACCTGGAAACAAACCCTCAGAGAGTTTCTGTTCAAGGCGTTTTATCTGGCGTTCAATTTTTATTATCTTTCAGTTCAATTCTTGGTCCTCTGGTGTTCACAATGTGAACCCGTCCTCTTGGGATCATTGCGCAGTGATATGGGGTTAAATATCACTTGCTATGCTGATGACACACAACTGTATATATCACCAGATCCTGACAATGAGTTAAATTTCTCCTCTTATTTTAAGAAATTAGAACATTGTACTGCTGATATTCGGCTATGGATGACTCAAAATCTTCTAAAACTAAATGATAATAAAACAAATATTATATATTTGGCATCACTGTTAGATGTTAGACAGCGTTCCATTTCAAGATTTTGTTAATAACTTATAAATATATTAATGATATGGCGTCAGAATACCTATGTGAACAGGTGTCCATTAGAAAGTCATCCTGAAAACTTAGGTCATCCAGTCAGATACTATTGCAGGTTATATGGTGATTGTGCGTTTAGTGTTCCAGCCCCACTTTGTGGAATATGTTACCGGCAGATATTAGAAATACGTCGTCTCTTGGAAATTTTTAAAATCCACCTATTTAAGGTCGCTTTCACAGATAAATAATTATGATCTTTTAAATCACTTACATGTTTTTACAGACCTATTATTTTGGTATTGTTATATTACATATTGATGGTACAGCGCCTTATATATATATATAAAGGCCTCAGTTTTGCTCTCCTGTCTTAATAATGTCCATAACATTTGTTTGGTACCTCATCCACTTCTTAGTTTTCCGGTCTTTATAAGTGATGTTGAGCATATTTCATTCAATGTTTCTGAACAGATTTTATCATGCCCTAATAATAAGTCTTGTAAACTTGATCCTATGCCTACATTTCTGCTAAAACCTTGTATTCACATACTAATTGATGCAATTACTAAGAACATACATTTAACATTAAGCTCTTGAGTGTTCCATTCTCATTTTAAACATGCCCCTTACACCCCCTTCTTAAGACACCATATTTACCACCCAATGACACAAACAACTATAGAACTATTTATATTCTAGCTGTTATATTTAAGGTATCAGAAAAGGTTTTATTCTCTCATTTGAACGTTTCATATTAACTGTACTCGCTTGTATAATTGTTTTCAGTCTGCTTACAAAAAATAGTATTCTACAGAAACCGCTCTACTGAAAGTTCATTACTACATAACGTTAATCATGGACACAGAAAAGATCACAACGCTAACACTATTAGATTGATCTGCAGCTTTTGAGACCATTGATTATTCTGTTGTTCTAAATCGTATCTCTGCTTGACATGGCATATCGGGCACAGCACTCACCTGCATCCGCACATTATTAATAAATAGGTCTCAATCAATAAAAATAAGAAACTGTTTTTCAAAGGCAGCACCTTTTTAAGCGATGTCCCTATGGGTCTATTATTGTACCGCTACTGTTTAATCTGGATACCACACCATTAGCCTCTCTTATTCACAGCCACAAATTATACCGTTATTTATGTGCAAATGACACCCAAGTCTACATATGTTATCTACTCTAGAGATTGACATTTCCATTAAAGAACTAGGTGACTGTCTCAATGATATTAATGGTTAGATGACAAACAATAAACTTAGGTTCACTGCCAACAAAACATATTTCATCATTATAGGCACACCCAGACATGGGAGCAAACGTAATTGCGATATCCGTAGTCATAACATCACACTATCAGACACTTTACTTAATCTTGGTTTTACATTTGATAGCGATTTTAATTTAAGAAAACATATTTCTCTGACATGCCGCTCTTGTTTCTATCATATTCGTGACCTTCTCAGTATTCGTCGCTATATTTCTCATTCAGTCAACAAATCCATTGCTACAGGGTTCATTACTAGTAGGCCTGATTACTGAAAATCTCTTCTTTATACCATTGCATCTAAGGATATTCTAAAACTTTAGTGTGTTCAGAATTGCTTAACTAGGGTTGTCACACTGTCTCCTCGGTTTTCCTATTTCGTCTAATTTCTGAACTCTCTTTACTCGCTCACTGTTAAAGCTCGTATCATCTTCAAACTTTGCACTACTGCCTATTAAACTCTTTCTTCTGGATAACCTTCCTATCTATTTTCCATGTATCCAGGCCAAGAGAGCTCCGTTCATCTGGTTTTCACTTGTTGGCTGTTCCCTGAATTAAAACTCACACAGGGACTCGTGCTTTTTCAGTTGCTGTCCATACTCTGGAATTCACTGCCTGAACAAGTTATGGTAACAAATAGCAACTTTTCGTTCCGTCACCCTTTGAAAACTCACCATTGTAGACTTCCTTTCCACTCCTATGTTTCCACTACATCTGATAATTTTTAGTGATGAACTTTGCGTGATGAGTTTCCCAAACACCTGTACTAGTTTCGCCACTAATCTCGATTCTTTTTGAGGATATTGCCCCAACAGGAATTTGGTAATTTTATATATATATATATATATATATTATATATATATATATATATATATATATATATAGATGCGATCATAATATCAATAATAATAACGATGTTAGTATTTCTTGCCACTTCGACCTTCTACAGTATAACATATATGACCACACCATGTCGACCACTTATGTTAAATAGCGATAGTATATATATATATATATATATATATATATATATATATATATATATATATAAAAACAAACAATAGAATCACCAACACTGAGGTTTGACCAATGCGGAATATCAGCTTTGCTACACCTGATACTGCACCTGTGATATTGACACATTGGACACAACAATCCAAATGAAGTTTTAATCACTTAATGACCACAAACATAACTCATAAATATTAATCTGTCAATCAATATTCTAAGATTCCGGTACGGTACCAAATGCCGCACTTAAAACTAGAAGATATATGATATCACCTTTTTGTTTTAGAATGGAGTAAGGATGAGTCATTAATGACTTTGAAGCTGACAATATCTGTACTATGCATATATCTATTTAGCATTTGGAGTTAATGGTAAAACATTGTGAGTATTTATGTAAGACTTCAGGTAGTTTGCCACTAAATGTTGGGCACAATTTGTTATCAATCAAGGTTTGTATAATGTTTTGTAGATCTTGTTATCACCGTGATCTAAAGTCGGTTGGTTTATCTATGGGTTAACTAATGGTTTCCTGAACGATTTTGGAAATAACAACACATCTGTGTTCAATTCCTGTTCTATAACTGGAAATTTAACTTTTGCTTATATTTCTTTAAGATTCTTGTAGGCATAAGATCAAGTACATATTGGAAAAGTGAGCAATATGATTTGTCTTTAACCCGTAATAAACAAATCCTTTTAATAATATATGTCATCATATTATACATATCGTTTCAAGGCGTATAATTAAGCTGGTATATACACATAACAATTATTACTAAAATTAATATTAAGTAGTTAATCATGCTGCGGAGGTAGTATATCATATATAGTAGTAATGTATTATTTTCAGCATCAGAATAAATGATACAAATATTTTAAATTAGATTAAGCCATTTTGTTTAAACCTGACTGTATTAATATATTTTTCAATCGTGATTCGAATTATACTATTAGGTGTGTAACTGCGATTCAAATTATGAGGTAAGTAACTGAATATTAACCTATTCTAATATTATCTCCCTCCATTGAGCCGTGATGGTGCAGTTAGTTAGAGCGTAGGACTCGTAGCTGAACGGTCGCGGGTTCGAGGCTCCGTGAGCTGCAGTGGTGTCATGTGGCGACTTGTTTATTCGTCCATACAAATGGCGCGATGGCTATGTGTTTGAGTAACGCTTTGCGCCTATAATGGCAGCATGTGTTGTATACTC
Source organism: Paralvinella palmiformis (assembly GCA_025642065.1). Lineage (NCBI taxonomy): Eukaryota > Metazoa > Annelida > Polychaeta > Terebellida > Alvinellidae > Paralvinella > Paralvinella palmiformis. The sequence continues at coordinate 129,185 of JAODUP010000815.1, read as the reverse complement.
TATTGGGAGTTGAGATGTGTGCTGGGTTGAAACAGGTCTGAGTCAGGGATAATAATATTGTAAAGCGCCTTAGAACAGCTTCTAACTGAATAGGGCGCTATTGCCACATATTATTATTACTATTATTATTTTTTACTACAATACAACTACTACTACTACTACTACTACTACTACTACTACTGAATATTAGATATGCATTCAATTATATTTGAAGATTGAAGATTGCATAAAGTATTTACTGGCTACCAAGACCAACTCTCTTATAATCTTTTAAAACTTGTAGTCAAGTATATTCTTTAATACTTGTAATCAGGTCGAGTATTTTACAGACTGAAGTTTGATGTTTTTTTTTTATTTCCCATAGGATAACTTATGGGTACAATCGTATTTACCTAAAATTATTTAAAAAAAACATATTCGAAGTTTTGAGCACTTGAAAACGATATGAGGAAAGACGGATACTGCTAGATAGCGAAATAATTCCTTCTATTCTGAAAGGTAACAGAGTTTCCTTTTGGGGAGTCTGGCATATATATATATATATATATATATATTTGATTTTAGCTTTTGTAATATAGGTGATGATATTTGAAGCCTTAAAATGCCAAGACAATCCGGGTGTCTGACATAGCCATTAAGATCATATAAACGTGTGGGTGATAGCGGATCAGACATAGATGGTATCAGCTTGAATGTCACCAACAATCATCTTATCATGTATGGCTACACCAGGTGATCGGAATAGATAACGACATTTGCCTTCTATACAAAGTGGACAGATCTAATATCGCCAGGTGTCATAAAGGCGTTACACATAAGGAGACGCTATATCAGCTGAATAGACAGGGATAATCGAAGCCACACAAGGGTAGACAGACAGACAGACAGACACACATACAGACACACACACACACACACACACACACACACACACACACAGATATATATATATATATATATATATATACACATACATACACATACACACACACATACATATATACACGCACGCATGCACGCACGCCGACGCACACACGTACGTACCCACACATATACACATACATATATTCACCCATACACACACACACACACACATACATATATACACACAAACACTGACACAAACAAGTTAAAGAAACACACAAATAAACACAAATGCACAATGGACACAATAGTACAAAAAATACACTCATACCTGGCTTCCCTCAAAATATATTTCTTGAAGATAATGACACAAATTGGGTTCATACATGTTTTATTCCGCTGAGCATAATTCTGTATTCTAATATTATTTCGGTCATTTAGACCGGACGAGGAACCGAATTACTAAACACACTTAGAAATTGTTCATATTTACCGCATCCGTTGTTGCCTGAATCATTTAACTTCATATAATCATGCCAATACATTCCCAAATATTAATTAATTGGCTATAGAAGTATGGAATCTGACGTAAATATTATATGACCGACAGTTGGACACCCGATAAGATATTAATATACCGTCCAAAAGGTTGATCTTTCGTTATGATTGGTTGTATTTAGTATTTCTTGGGATTCAACGGTGTTGTGTTGACACTTAGTGAACGTTAGGCGTCCGATACCTCCTCCAGTACTCGATATTAAGCAAGATGTTCGTTGACTTCATCTAGAAGTGCCATAAGAAGAAAACAAACAGGGAAACCAAAGTCAATGCGTCATATCTATCACTTCCGAATATTGTTTCCATCTGTGTGCTAACAAGGTTATCTCCTATATCGTAGTCTACCCTTATGTATTATTACAATATGTATGGTAATGTATACATCTACAGGACGTATCTATAATAAGCAGCTAGCAATGATCAACCTAATGGGAATTGACATACCACTGAGGCAAAGGAAACAATAATTGGTCCTATACCCAGCTGCAATAAATATACATAACCTTTTATGATATCACAAAACGTTTCTAGGGATCGGATTTCTGGACTTGCACTACTTTTGGAATATTAACACAAATAAACCTCAAGAAATTGCAATATTATCAAACTGAATGACCTGATAGTTTAGAGTTATTTTAGATAAGAACTCGAACAGTTTTGAATAACTTGAGCAATAAAATCATACCTTTCTAGTATTTCTCGCTTTGGAAAATAAAACATTCTCAATTTTTAAACTGATTTAATACAAATTAAAATTGGCCGCTTGACTATCTAGTAAAATACGGGTTTGAGAACTACCCTTTATTCTAAATAATAACATATACATATTGTTGGCGACTGGTGTAATTTATCAACAAATGCTTTAGAATACTGGGATCGATAATCAAAAACTCTAACTAGAATATTTGGATGATATAACAGAATATTTAATAAGCAGCTCGACCTGTAATTATCATGTATTAAGATACTAGATGTCCACACATCGTTCTGAAACATAACTGTAAGAGCAATAATCATCTACTCTCATAAGAACGATAAGTAACATGATCAATTTAACTATCAAACAAGCTAGGATTAAGTATGCCTCTTACTTGTTATATATTCCCACAAAACACCAATTTACAACTGAACAATGCATATAGCTACTATCTTCAATGATCAGTTTGTGCCATTAACAACATTACGTTAGTCATAATAGGAGGTCCGACTTTATCTGACCCACATTTCAGTAGCATCAATTACGAAACCTTCGGCGAGTTCATCATAAATATAACAAAGCTTAATGATACACGAAACTTTTTCTCTTATCGTCACATAAATCATTCCAAATTTATAAATGATTTAGAGTGAGCTCAACCGCTGAGTGAATATCGGGTATCAGTTGTCATATAGTTACACGCCTACGACACAGATGTCCATAAAGTGTCAACAACTGCAATGCCTCTTCGTGTTCCTACATAATTACGTTGATCTCTGAAACTCTTTGCAACTGAGATATTATTAGATATGCTAATACATTTTGAAGGAATGCAAAAAAAGATTTCGTACCGAATATCATTAATGGTGTACTATCGGATATTAGTGGAAATCTTGCTATTATATAAGGATAATTTGTTTTATATCCGACAAAGTTTAAAAAAATTATATAATGTTAAAGATATTCAACTTTGAATAAACCTTTATTCTGTGAACAGATGTAAATTTACTAAATGTTATCCCAGATAATTGCCTCTAATAATCGTAAAAACTTAGTAAGGTCTTTTCAAGAGAAAAACAGAAATAAAAATAACTTTTAAGCACTGATTTTCCAAACAAATAGCTGTAATATGAGCATAAATCGAGACAATATCCACAATGGAAAAGGTTCAGGATCTTCAGTCTAATTTCTGTAGTTAAGGACCAGAAGTTAATAAATCATTCTGCCAACAAATAATACATTTATATCCACTACCTACTTGGTATTTTAGCAAAAGTGTGAATGAAATTCTCCAAATGATAATAGCCATAATAAATAGGTCAGTCACTGGGTCAGTGTTGTCGTTTTGTTCGAAGCAATCTACCGTAAGTCTGTTTTTGAAAAGATCCTAAATATAACCATACTTTTATCTGCAAACATAATGAAAAAGTAGTCGTAAGTCGAATAGGAAAGTACCTGGATTACAATGACCCCCAAGAAACGCTTAGTGTACATATCGTATATGTTATCCAATGGAAACTATTCTTTGAAATTAAAGAGTAGCATTGCTAAGGTTATTCAGGAATGTGCTTTGATAGCTTCCTTTATCCTTTATTCATCTGCAGCCTTTGATATAATCGATCACCCGATACCATTGAAGCGCTTTGAAGTTTCTGTTGGGATTATGTCAAAGTAAAGACATTAAACTGGGTAAAAATCGTCAATATAACTTAAACTCATCGAGTCGCCGAGAAATTATCACAACATTTTCGGTTTATTATAGGGATCCATTTCCCGATCGAAGTAATAATGTATGTACCCTAAACCTGGTGATGACATTATCAAACGTCATACAATTTTATATAATTGTTCTACCAGTAATATTTAGGTGTATATTACTTTGACACCATGCGATAAATAGTATCTAATTTTCTCCTGAATTTAAGCTTGTTTTACAAACATAATGATTTACATGAAAAACAACATACCGAAGGTGAATAAGGTCCCGACCAACAGAATTATGTTTTAATCAAAATAATATGCGAAACAAAATTGTAACAGCTGGATAACCTGTTCTACTTAATACCTTTCGGGAGTCACCCGCTGTTATCAATAATAGGAAATTATGTCAATCAGAAATGCTGAATATATAGATATTTTACGTATCAGAAATATATAAGGAATCAGCAAAGGCTACCACCAATATTCTCATGGGTTCCAATTTATTACTTCATCACTAAGTCACGATGATCCATATGACCAGTGTCTAGGTGGACGTCTACATATACACATCATTGTTAATTTTTAATGTTGAAAAACTAATAGTACTAACAGGTTCTATATTTATTAAATTATATGTAAAAAGCATCAATTTGCAGATGAAACGAGAGGTTTATAATTAATAAAGGTAAAACTATTCACGACAGCTACCTTTGAGATAAATGGTAGTTTATTCGATGTTTACTTAAACATGTGAGTGGGCGTCTGTACGTGTGTGTGTATGTATGTATGTATGTATGTATGAATATAATATATATATATATATATATATATATATATATATATATATATATGTGTGTGTGTGTGCGTGTGTGTGTGTGTGTGTGTGTGTGTTATACATACATAATATATATATATATATATATATATATATATATATATATATATATATATATATATATATATGTATATATGTATATATATATATATATATATATATATATGTGTGTGTGTGTGTGTGTGTGTGTGTGTGTGTGTGTGTGTATGTGTGTGTGTGTCTGTGTGTGCACGCGCGCGTGTATGTATTTATAACCTCACATATTCATTTTGTGACATGTAGATGGTGCACATTCGGGTATATGAACGATCCCGTTTTGCTTGTGTTAGGCCATAATCATTCAAATCCAGGAGTTCTCTTTTAAAATTGTCCTACGAGACACAACAACGCCCGTTAAATTATCTCACGCAATATTAATCAATCTGCCAAAAATCTCTATTTGACTTATTATTTGGCTCTATTAGTTGATTAACTAACACATTTCTTATTAAATCATTAGTTGGTGTATGTATCATATTAATTATAAATAAACGTCCATCCCACATATGATGGAAGAAAAAGAAACAGCCAGTAGTGAGCTTATATAGGTATTGCAACTAACAACAGTTATTACGTGACTGATTCTAATAAGGTTCAAGCGACATAAAGGTCATGTCTCTACGTCCATCAACCTACTTCCTGTGTTCTTTCATAAGGTAATAGGTAATGGCTGTAATGACCTTTATATGTGAGAAAATGATATATTTAGTGTCATTAGACTTTACATCGTTTCTTTTGTGTTGGGTACACACACATACACATACACACATACAAACATACACTAACACACACACACACACACACACACACACACATGGGTATTACATGTATATAACAGGCAACTAGGACGAGTACCCATCTAAGGTTAAAGTTATAATATTATAATAATTGTGTAGAGATCGGGTTTCTGGATTGACACAAGTGGCAGGCAGTTGGAATAGTATTAAGCTAAATGATTCAATTATTAGTGAAACATTTAATTTGCCAATAATTCACACACAACGAAAATGAAATTGAAGTGAATACACTATTTCACCATCAGACAAGGTCAAGTATGCATGATTGGGAAATATAACTCTACCGTTATTATATGTATCACTTTGCATGATCAAGCTTTTTAAAAATCTTTTCAATGCGATAGGTTGCTTTAATAAGTGCTTGATGTCTTAGCAGTGGATTTTCTTAATATGGTATTTGCTCTTAAACGTGTATTTAAAATGTTGAAATTAGTGCAGGTTTTCAGGCTGGTTTAAAATAAATTGGAGTCATCATCGTATAGTGTATGTATATAAATATATATGTGTGTGTGTGTGTGTGTGTGTGTGTGTGTGTGTGTGTGTGTGTATGTGTATGTGTATGTGTTTTTTTTGTGTGTCTATGTGTGTCTATGTGTGTATGTAAGAAAAGGGTTTCAAAATTACAAACACCTCTGACCTTTGTTGTATCTAAAGAGTTAGTAGTTATCAATCTCAGTATTTGCCCAAAATGGATAACAGTTCAAGAAATAAATAAAAAATAAAAAACTAACAAAAACAAGAAAGGTCTTATTTTACTGCTGCTTATTATTATTATTATTATTATTATTATTATTATTATTATTATTATTATCAACATCATCATCATCATCATCATCACCATTATCATCATAATCATCGTCATCATCACTAGTACTATTACAAAAAATATTTAATGAAACCAAATATCACACGCTAATGTCGTTTTAATATAGTTTGGCCCTAATTAACCTTTTTGATTTAAACTTGGGATATTTACTTAATAAAGAGGAGGGTGATAGGAGGCACTTAGAGTCTTGTTAAATAAATACAAAATTATAATACAATATCGGAATAAGACAGGGAACGGGGCTTTGGTAATAGCAGCAAAAATATGTGGGCCTTTTCAACAAATAATTCTAGTTGAATGACAAATGCAGATCTTAAATGGGATTTCGATAACCTGTATTGTATTTTATATAATGAACCCCTGATTAAGTAAATCAGATGATATATAAATAATTGCGTTTTGTAAAATCTATATTATGACTATCAATACGAAATAAAGAAGAATAAGAAATTATTAATATTTTAAGACCACGTTTGCGATCAACAGAGTCTAATCATGTTTCTTTAGCCACTCACAGTCCTCATGACAAAACATGTTAGAATAAGTGAACGGTAAGCCTTTTCTGTTAGCTGTTATCGCGGGTCTTCTTTGGTAATTAACTTTTTTTAGATGGAATGGTATTCGCACTGAACACACTTAAAAGGTGTGTTATATCTATTGTACATACTGTGAACTGGTATTACACTACAAAAGTTAGTTTGTGCATAGAAAATATATACATTTTGATACACACACACACACACACACACACATATATATATATATATATATATATATATATATATATATATATATATATATATATATACTAACTAAGTCTAGTCTACGTAAATGCTACGGTGGTGTTATTTCCATCAAATAGAAATATACCTCAACTCTCTTCATGATGCAGCTAAACATAATAGGCTTATCTATCAGACAAATCTTAAGAGCAATGTTGATTACGTTTCTTGAGATTACTTTGCCAATAAATCTGGCATAAAATATTACACCAATTACGAATACAACTTTACAAAAATGTACTTATTTGTGGGAATCGTGAATTTGATTTAAAGTGGTGTTTACACTTACAAGGCATTCGTGTATTGACGTTTTCTTGAATCTAAAGAAAAACCTATATAATTAGCTTGAAGATTCATTTTTCCACAACTAGAAAGGTTTGTTAATGCAATTTCTGTTGATGTCTATTCAACTTATTTGCTAGCCCCAGTCTGAACGTTTATGGATCCAATTATATAGAGTGAAATGATCTCATTACCTTAACCGTACTCATACATTGGTATCTATGCAATAAGTGGCAATGGTCATCAGATATATTCTCATATCTGAACCTACTTACTTTATTCACTCTGTTATGTACATCAAATCCTGTGTAATATATTGTTACTTATCAGGACCCTTGTCTGATTGTGTTTTTGTAACTTGTCACATTCTATTAAATATTATATATTTGTTTATATACATATTTTCAGCAAGGTTCATACGTGGTGTTCTGGGTATCTTGTTACATGAATTAATCATATACCTTTGTTCTGTTAGTTTGACACACAGGCCATTTTTATATTTGTCTTTGGTTGACTTCGTAACTGAAGGCGTGCGAAAATGCTATAATGGCACGGTTTGCTGTTATTATATGCTCTTCGTGTATGTCTGTGTCTAAATAGTGATAGAAAACTCTATCAAACAAGGTTTTTTCTATCGACTGTAAATAATAATAAAAAAATCAATCACGTAATTAACTAATTCAGTAACCAACCTAATTGAAATAACTAATCTCATAACCGAAACTTGTCATTGTAGCTCTATGTACAAAAAAGGCAGAATATTTACAATAAACAAAATATTAAACAATGGCCCAGTAACAATATAACGGTAGATACAAAATCATAGAATTACAAACGGCACAAATGGGTCGAATGAGAAAATAGATGATAATTGAAAAGGCGCAATAAATGATAAATAACTAAAACATATTGGTCACGAGATGTAGATAGTATTGGTTTCCTGCGTACCTCATATTACAATCATAATGGAAATAAATACACTAAAACTGATGATCAGCCACAACTGGCAACAACATACAAAACAGCTTAACTAAATAAATGTTCAAGGGTGTAGCCGAAATAATACATTTTAATAGGGAATGATGAAAACCGTATACATTGTTTTGGTAAATCAGAATATATTTCGTCAGTTTAATATGCAGTAGCTTTGGGGGTTTATTTATTAGTAATTTTGTAACACTATTTGAAATATTTATATTCCTAAAACGTAAATCTTAATCATCACTTCATCAAGGACAACTAAACACGAATCTGGTATAGTTCTTTCATAAGACAATAGATCAAAGGAATTGGCCATAGTTTCGTTTTCATGTAAAATTTAGAATTGGGCAAAGCTAATTACTGTCAATATCTTATTTACTCAGATAAATGACTAAATTATTACGAACAAATAAAAAAAAGATTTTATTTAATATTATATAGACAATTGAATATTAGTCCGAATACGTTTGAACACTGTACTGGAAGGAATTAAAATAAATGCAGATAACCTAACAAGTATATCATACAATTTTAAAATAACTGGTAATTTAAATATGATGAATCTTAAAGGTTTGACTGAGCATCTCAACGATACAGCTGATATGATAAACGAGAACATACACTAAATTTGAGTATCTATAGATTGTCGAGCTCCATTATATTAGGAGTTCCATCTGTATGCGGCCAATAAGTCAATAGCAACAATAGTAAATCCTTCGGCAATAACCTGACTACAGGTCTTCATTAATGTGGAGTATCTCAACTGCATAAGAAAACAAACCATATACAGAACAGGGGAGGATTCAGGAATATTTGAGTGGGGGAGGGTCTAAACAGGGGCGATTCCATTATGCGAAACACAACGTGCAGAGGAAGGGTAGATAAAGGAGGAGGTCTTCCCCTTTTCACTATGGAAGAAAAAATGGGAATCAGATAATGCTAAGATGTCTTCTAAAGCACTACAAAATATGAATCTTTCAAGTGTATAATGTGTATAAATACTAGCAAAAGTAGATATTCCTGTTAAGAAAGACACGTGGTATGAGACATGGTGATTGATTCAATGTATATACAGATTATTACGATTATTGGAGGTTATTCGATTTGTTACTAAAAACAGAAAAGTGTTCCCAGTCATTATGTGGCATATTGTGCATTATGTCACTAAAATACTTAATAAGCTGACTGACCATTTATTTTAAGGTACATCATTATAAGAAAGAAACAATAATGTAAAATTTATGTATTACCTCATGTAAATCTACATCAGTTAGTCGAAAAGGATGGTTTTGAACAAACGTCTAGGTTGTTCTTTAATTACCCTATCTGTAATTTTAGGGAATTGATGTGTTTACTGTAGTGTATTTTCATTAGTGGTAAGGAAGAAAGCCTTGTATCAGCCATCCAGCTCCTCAAATGACTCTTGATTAACCTTGACCCAGATAAACTACGTTCTGCTTCCGCAGATGTGGCAAGCAGAGTATATGATAATACCAGTATAATTATAATGTTCTAAAATGAATCTGGATCTGCAGATACTAAGGATTTCATCAAAGTATCAGGTAAATTAGCTCTATCAGACTGCCAGGACTATATATTAAACCATCTGGATACCTCATTTTATAATGATCTCAGGGTTACCAGGTCGTCATGCTATGATTTAAAGTAATCTGGGGGTGGGGGAGTACCTAGCTTGACAATCAAGCACTCAGAAAAGCACTCATTGGTCAGGAGTTGTATGCAGGGAAATGGTTCTGCAACTGTTGCTGTAAGATATCAATAAAATGACTGCTAATTGATAGCTTGTAATCAAGCATCAGTGTGTCAACGGGTACATTTTACCTATTACCCTGAACCCTTTGACCCCTTGGCATTTTCTCTTCAGTACCTATATATGAAGCCAGCTGCTTTGCTTCAACATACCATACCTGGAAGTCTACAGCAATGTCATATCTTAAACATTGAATCTTTAATTTGATATTGTCAATCATTGTATATGCTTCAAAGAGCCGATTTCTCTTCTTTGTAGATTAGGTGACAAACCTTTCAAATAATCCATACTATTCTTCAATACTTTGAAGTTAACAATAATTCCAAAAGTTAATGCACGTCTTGTGACACTCACTAGCTAAGGGGAACATATGACATCAGCTTCCGCTACGATTATATAACTCTAAATGATCTTGTTTTACACCTACAAAGTAGTGTACTTTTACATAAAATGCGTTTATTCAATATGAGTCAGAGTATATTCGTATTATGTATTAAGGGTAAAGCGCATTAGATCAACCCAAGTTGATGAAGCTGTTATATGCAATACTACTTTAATTAGTGTATACTACTGAAATACACATGTATTAGGATATATGACTATATCTTGCAATATTAAACTGACAGTTCGAGTCTGACAACTTATTTGCCAACGCTGTGAAAACTTTAGTGCTCATGTGCGAAAAGCATATACATTTTTAATACCAAAAGAAATGCAGAATATTACAATGTTATAGTTGTCATAAAATGTCGCTACTTGGCTAAATTGCTTTAAGTGAATGTCTGGTAAAGACAGAACATTTATTTATCGATGACTATATGTTGTGAAAATAATTGAAATAATAAACAACCAGCTTTATGTCATTCTAGTCTTTGTCAATTGTTTTCGAGGCGGTAATAAAAATCCATATCGTCAATTTATTTAACAAGATATTATAGTTAATTTCATCGAAGAAGGTAAACATTATAAACTACGAAGAAAATCTTATCGCAATCTATCTGGAGTAATTCTGCTTGACTTCCAGGTTGTTTTCCCCGAATTAAAGCAAACAATAGATTACTTAGAAACGGTAAGACCGTTTGATCAGAGCATCAAGTTTTGAAATAGTCTAAATATTACAAACTTGGACAGACTAGAATGTCTTTTCAATTAGCCTCGAACCATTGCTATTTAGTTCAAGTAAAATTATATAGTACCCCTTTTTAATGTAAATGCAACGTAAAACATAATACTAATAATGACAATATTGATGTTCCACTATATTCAACCGGCAAGTTAATTTACTTATTAGTAGCATGACGATATTATTTTCAAGTACCTATATTATTTGTTTACTATTACGGTGGTAGCGGTGTGGTTATGATAGCTCCTAATCAAACTAGATAACGGCTTGATTCGCCTCTTCATCCTTGGGTTATTTAGATATTCACTTATTTAAATAGCAGTTAGTTATTTTTAATGTTATGCACTATCCTGACATAGCACTAACACAGGTCTAAACACCTTTTATTTTAGTTATGCCATATATGTATAAAATGAGAAACAAATCCAACTTTCACAGACTCATCTCCAATATCTGGAAGCAAAATTGTATCTATGCATTCGTATTTACAAGAAAGTATTGGCTTTCTCAAAGTTCGAAATATTAACTTGAAATGAACTGTTTTCCACTGAGCGAAGATCCAAGAATATAAGCATAATGGCTGATGATAAAGTAAATCTTCCAATTCTAACAGCCAGCATTTTTGGCTGTCATCCAACGATGCATATATACATTCTCCATTAGCTGATATTATAAATCATGACGTCGGAAGACTTAAAATGGCAAGATAGTCCAGTTATCTGGTATAGCCATTATGGTGATCAACACGTTTGTGACAGTTGACCAGACATAGATGCTATTAGATTGAACATCACCAACAACCAGCTTCTCATATATGGCATAACCGTACGACAAAATGGATGAAGACATTTAGCTTCTGTATAACGGTCACACATATATTATTGGCAGGTTTTCTACGCGCATCACGTTCCAATTGGAGCCGTACCATGTATATATATATATATATATATATATATATATATATATATATACGTGCACACCCCCCAAAAAACATACATCAACACATAGAAACTGGCAAAACACATCCCCAAATCTAGCAATGTTAACTCAGTGAGTGGATAATTAATGAAGAATACTTATGATGAAGCCATTTTCGGAGATCATTATTCTGCTGAAGCTAATTATGTACTCTGCTATCAGAGCATTCATTCAGATATGTTCACGAATTCAGTTACTAAGCGTTTTGCGTAAATGGTTCAGTTTTGTCTTGAATCCGCCATTATCAATAATGTTGAGAAAAATGATTCCTATCAAGCTGTAACTTTTACTGATTTTTAATTGTGGAAAGCATGTTCTTCAGCTAATAAGAAAATCTCTACATGGTCGAGAGAAACACATATTAAAAAATGTATACATGGTTGACACAAACCCACAGCAAAGACACTACACGGTCGACACAAACACACATTGCGAAGTCACCACTTGGTAGACACTAATACAAATAACAAAGTCAATACATCGTCTACACAAAAATACACATAACAAAATCACTACATGGTCGACACAGAAGCAAATAAAAACGTCACTACATGATCGAAACATACACACACCAAAGTCAGTACCTGGTCGACACAAACAAGCATAACAAAGCCACTACATGGTCGACACAAACACATATCGCAAAGATACTACATGATCGACATATACACATATCAAAGTCAATACCTCGTCGACATAAACACATGTAACAAAGTCAGTACAGGGTCGACACAAACACACGTAACAAAGTCACTACATGGTGGACACAAACTCACATATCTCAACTATCTGAGTCCAAAACTCAGCGTTCGCATGTCTGAAGGGTGACTCATGTTTGACTTTGCCTCATTACCTTTAGGGCTCGCTCGGCCCGTTTAGCTTATCTTGTGCACAAATATGGCCGTAATTAGCAACATTTATATATATGACTCAATATTAGTCATAAGTCATGATTGTTAATATTAGTACCGCAATGACGTTTAGACAACAGCAACAACAAAAAAAGGAACAATTAAAACAAAAGTATATTCTCAAGGAAAGAAGTTAATACATTTATTATGTCTGTGTTTAGTTTTAAAAGTCACTGAGAAGTAAATATATCAGCGAAATGTAGTCAACAACAGTTATTATAACTCAATATATATTTAACAGTAGACCATTACGAAGTAAATAACTTTAGTTTGTACATAATTTGTGGAATCTAAGCTTTCTAAATCACAATATTGAATACAAATATAGCATCAGACTAAAAAATATCAGATTTGAGTTACATTAAAACTCAGATATTTTGTTAACGGATTCTTAGTTAGCTCCATTCAATGGTTGCTTTCTTACTTTAAATAGTAGTAAGGTATCACATATAGACCTATGGCATTAATGTGATTTCATGGATTAAGCCAAAATCCTTTTGGTGGAAGAATGAGGGAACCATTAGGTTTTCTTGATTTGAGATGAATTACCATAAACAGATGCCATAATTAAAAATAGCATTGATTTCTTAATGACTACTAAATCTATATTTACTAAGTTCTTCGTTTTTCTTTAATCATTATTGATAACAAACAAGTTTTTGAACAGGATTAATTGCAGACATACTATTTTTATTTAACAAGTCGTAAAATCATGTAATATAAATTGTGGGAACGGGAACACTCGGCACCGAGGCCTTTTCGTCACTTACTATTTACCAGTTTTCATGGCCCATTCGCCACTCATGGTCGAGCCCATGAAATAAATAGCGTATATAACGTTGAAGAAATAACTCATTTGTTATGATTATTTCTGATGTATTGAATAAATAATAATTTGTATTCTTATTGTTACTAAAATTTAATGAATACACTGAAATGATAAAGTGTGAATATGTGTTGATCGATTTTCGTGTTTTCGTATTTCATTTATTGATATTAATGTTTGCCAACTTTCATCTAAGGAGGGAGGGTCTGGGGTCAGATGAAAGTAATGCCATCTGTAGTTGAACATTGATGACCCATTATTCTTTGATAGTTTTGCGATATGAGTATAAAGATGGCTCATTTTAGAAGAAATTATATAAACTGGAGTTAGAGAGAGGGGGGGGGTCCAATTGTTTGTTATCTCTTAAAGTGAAACATATATAGGATTTTATATTTCAGAAGACGAATATACGAACGTTCGACTAATGTTATAAAGGGATAACTAAATTATAAGACAAAACATGGCGGATATTATCTTCATTATGCAGTTTACAGCTGGCAAACATGTCATTTATTGTTCCCATATTCGATAGATAGTTTATATCCATATTAATTTGCATTAATAATTTAAACATTTTCTTCTATTTATATCTGATGATGTGCACCTTGGTAGTATTTATCTGATGATGCAACAATCTGTAAATAGTATTATTTATGTCCTGTTATTGTGAGAGTAAATACATCAGAATTAAAGAAAGTAAAGATAGTCGTATAGGGAAGTACTCAGTAATAGCAACAGATTGTACTTGCCAAGTCCCAGTGAGTGTAGCACGTAATCTAATATCCTTTTTTTTGGGATATATTTGTGCTTAAACGAATACTTAAATGGCGACGTATAACTGAAGATATATAAGGAAAAGAGTACAGGAAAATGGTTAAATCTAGTGATGTTGTAAATGGTGTAGATCCGAAGTTGTATGTTTTCTATAAGTCCTGTTGCTCTACATATATTTTTACACTGAAACCGTGCTTAGACAACATCAAATAGTGCCCGGCACAACGCATATCCTATTGTCAACTAATGCATGCCGGTAAAAATATTACATTTGGACTATTTCTATGCAAATTTGTGATGTGGTTTTATCAAATAGAACACATCGTTCCCGTTAAATAACTCTTCCTCGTTTATCAAGTGACTAGTAGTACTAATTTTCATGTTTATTTCCACCTTGAGGTATATTCACACTATTTAACTACATAACACATAACACACCCATCACGGTATGATATTGTGATCATTATATATCTACCACTTCCTATCTATGCAATTACAATGGTGGCTCAAGCAACATAGCCTACGTTAAGACTTGGCCTTGCTAAATTGATATCCACGAGAAGCTCTATTTATAATATGGCTGTATATAAATTAGCGAACATAATCTGTGATGTCAACCAAGTAGTTAATCAGCTTTATTTGAACAAAGAGGGCTGTCGAATCACCTTTACTCTATTATGCAAACAATTAATCAATAAGAGACTATTTACAACGAGTTATGTTAAGAGAATAGTAATAAAGAATCCCCCCCCTCAAGTTGAGACGTAGATAGCTATCTTAAATTAAATTAATATTAACATAATATATGTGACAGCTTCATACTGTTCAACGCAGAAATGTAAACAAACATGACCATTTAAGATTGAGCAGACGTAACTATCTAAGTTGCATTATAATAGATTAGTAAAAATGACTAACACTTCATCATATAAAGGAGATATAATAAACATAAAGTGAAGTTTGTGAAACATACTTAATATCATTCAGTATAAGAGGATCTGACAAATGTTTCGTGCATCAAAATCACTATCTTACTGAGACACGAAATGAAATAATCCGAAATGACCTGTTAGAACACCGAGTTCATGTGTATGTGTGTATGTATATGTGTGTGTATTTAGGTATATATATATATATATATATATATATATATATATATATATATATATATATATATATATATATGAAATATAAGGTTTAATGTTTTATATAATATCATAGCATAAGAGATTGCAGAAGAAAACATACATCATTTCAACTAATCTTTAGATTTTCCTTTATTTGAGGGAATCCACGTAGAAAACGTAGTAAAGCACAGTGTCTTTGAAGTCGGATAATTATCTTCTGACATCTTAATCTGTGACAAAATAGGGGTAGTAAGGGAGTTTGTCAGTGATTGAGTGGATATCACTTAGTGGACCAATCAAGACATCTCCATACATCTTTAACTATATTGATATTTCTTTTTACGTGGTTAAGTATTGGTCAATGCAAAATATTAGTTGTACATCTAGTTAAAATTAGAAAGAAAAGACCATAAGGATAGCATAATAGAGGTTTTGACACTTTCACTATTATTTTGTAAATTCCTAGTACTTCAGTAATTTTGGTTACATTTCTCTAAATTATATGTAAGTAATTTATTAAATATTATTTTCAGTGATTATTCATCATTTCGGTTTAGTGTACCAGTTATAACATAAATAATTTACTCCGCGTGAGAAAATAATTGAGAGCTCTTATTTAGACTTAGGGTGATGTATTTTGTTTACACATAGCTGTGAAGATAGTAATCAATTGTTATCACAAATTAGTATTTGGGTGAGACGATATTTCACATTTAGATGTGACTTATCTACACGTACTTGGCTCAGTGGAACATACGATATACGCACAATAAGATTTGGTACTTGGCAAGAATATTAAGTTTTTTATTCGGTGAGATAACTTCGAATAAACGAAGGTAATCATAACTTAGTTTGATTAATATACATTAAGCCCAATCTATTAGATATATAACAATATCAATTGATGTATATGAAGCAAATTAGTAAATGATAAACCAAGGATTACTAACACATACTCATGCTTGTTTCTATCTTTACATTAGTCAAGTCTTATAAGGAAAATATACCATAATCAGGTGTTTAAAGCTTGAAATAATAACTAAACAATAATTTTCGACAACTCCACAATGACGACAGAAAGACTAAATAGTTCCAGGTGACAAAGTAGTTATTCCCATTTTGATGGCCAACAAAGTTTTTTGCCATTCAACCCACACATTACATATTATCTGACGGAATATAGGTCATGATGTCGGAAGCCGTATGATGCCAAGCCAGTCCAGGTGTCTGACATGGCAATTAATATGATATACACGTTGGTGATAGCGGACCAAACACGGATGCAATCAGCTTGAATGTCACCAACAACCTTCTTTTCGTATATAGCTACACAAGGTGATCAAAATGGATAAAAATATTTAGCTTCAGTACAACGCTGATATATTTACTATTCCCAGGTGTCCTCGGGTGTCACATTAAAGTAGAAGCCATTTCAACCAAATAGATAGAGATTACCAAAGTCATATATATGCAGATATTAATACAAACACATACACCTTGCACACAATGCACGCACGCACGAACGCGCACACGCACACCCACGCACACACACACACACACACACACACACAATATATATATATATATATATATATATATATATACGCACATCCCTTCTCCAGGGGCTAATACTGTTACCTCAACTACTGAAATTAAACAATGCCGAAATTAATGATGTCCCGATTATGACTGTGAATTATGGTTTATGATATTATGACAGAATCTAGTATATCCATTGACCTAAAAGAAAACTAGACCGAATACGGCCGCCGATTTGATGGCAAACAGTTCCCAACTTCCGGTCGAGGAAAAAGGAACACATACTGCAAAATCAGGTTTATAAACGTGGTGAATTATTATTGTATCGATGGTTGCATAAGCTGAGGTCGTGGAAGTAATACAAACGGGTTATATTTTCATCGGTAAGTATAAGGAACGCATTTAAAATTACTGTTAAAGCGGCATTTTTTTGGCGGGAAATTAAGCTTAGCTATTATTATTATTATTATATTTAGTCTGTTCGACAACCCCCGGCTTATCGCTTACGTTTGATGCCAACTAAACTAGATCTACGGACTAGAT
The DNA here is from genome assembly GCA_025642065.1 of Paralvinella palmiformis. Classification (NCBI taxonomy): domain Eukaryota; kingdom Metazoa; phylum Annelida; class Polychaeta; order Terebellida; family Alvinellidae; genus Paralvinella; species Paralvinella palmiformis. The sequence continues at coordinate 111,231 of JAODUP010000815.1, read as the reverse complement.
CTAAACGACATTTATATATTCCATGGCATTATAATAGGACAGGAATAATACAGATTGTCTGCACACACAAAATTATAATGCACACATCACAATAAATTTCCGTATTCTTAGGTTCAAAACTCGAAGCGCAGCCGCTTCAACGTTGCTTTTTGCCTCTACCGGAAGTCAGCGCTGTTTGGTCATGGCGGCCCATTCAAACACGAGTGACTGCTCGGTCTAGTTTTCTTTTAGGTTAATGAGTATATCATTGTGTTGTCCTGTACTTTAACCAATCCACTTAATATCGTTATAAACCTATGTAGTACAGAGATATCCTTGGGTACGAAGCAATTTGATAGCCAAATTCAGGCCGAATATGTTCATTCAAGTTTTAGTGATTAAACCTATTTGTGTAGGAGCCAATAGGAAGACAGCCTAGGCTATATTGGTCCCTCAATTATATGATAAATTGTTACCTTTAAAAAATGTATATTGTCTATGAACAAAATGTTTTTAAATGGAAATTGTGAATAAACAGCGAGGTAATATGTAGTGAAACAAATATTTATGACAAAACTAGATTAGTTTTATTCTCCAGAACATTATTCATCACTCTACTGTCATTTTTGACTTTTCAATCTAATCTTGATTGGAATTAGAACATGCACTCAATCATCAGTCTTATTGTGTATCTGCCATTTAGAACGTTCTCTTGTGGACCTAGCACACTTGTTGTTTTAGTGTTCTAATCATTAAACCTTTGAACATAATGATTGTTTAAACAAATATACCAGACACAAATAAATCAACTACGTACGTTGCCCAAAATTCGTGTCTTACCCTGTTAAAAAATTGTATAGATTAACAATTGCTATGACTATGATCAGTGACATTTAATATCGGTATTTATCATAACATCGGAGGCAGTATATATCACTACCTCTTCTTCAAATTGATCTTACAAACTTGGATATTGTATTAAAGGTAGACGTTTAATTAAAATTAGGTTTCAAACAATTCTAAGGGTTACCTGGTCACACCTGATTATATATATATATATATATATATATATATATATATAATATATATATTACATAAATATAAATATATTTATATCATAATATATATATATATATATATATATATATATATATAATATATATATATATATATATATATATATATATATATATATATATAATTTTTAAAGTTTCTTCAGATGTTGATGAAATATAAAACAATAAACCCGGTA
>JAODUP010000815.1:0-105000 GCA_025642065.1 Paralvinella palmiformis | reverse complement strand
ACGGAGACGCGCTAAAACGGTAACTTGCTGGGATAATGAGTTACAACAGATAACATCACTGAGAAATAAATGTCTAAATGTATATCTAGCTTACCGAAATGATGAGAATTTAGAAACAATATTGTAGATATAAGAAAGTATTTAAAGATGTATTTACTAAAAATGCTAATGTTTATGAAGATAAACTGTATAACAAATTAAAATATGCAAAAATGGAGGCAGTGAATTTTAGTATATCACTACTTAATATAACTAGCAAACAGTTCACTAAAATTCTCTATGCGAGACGTATTACGTGGGCAGAAAAACATGTTTACCAGGAAGAGCAGGCAGGCTTTAGAAAAGGATATAACACAACTGATCAGATTTTTCATTTATTTAGTATGAGTTGCAAATATCTATCTAAAAAGAAGGGTCGTTTTTGTGTTGGTTTCATAGATTTTTCTCGCTTTTGATGAAACCCACACTCAAAGCCCAAAGACACACTAAGCTTTGGAATGAGACTGACACAGTAGCAGCAGTTCAAGCAGTCAACTGGAGCGAGATATCCCAGCCAGCAGGCCAAACCATGTTTAATGTAATACGGGCAACACTTCAAACCCGCCTCAATGGGAAGATAACACGTGATACAAATCCGGGGAGGATGTATTCTTTCACTTACCAACAAGAGAGAAAATTGGTTGACAGTGCATGTAACCGAGCATACATGGGTATAGGATTTGACAAGAAACAATTTCTAATATATGCTGGGCAGTATTCGAAAAGGTATGGTGTGAAGTTCAAAAGTAGAAACCCATCAAATAAGTGGTGGTATGGGATGCTGAAACGACACCCTTATCTGAAATTAGGAAAACCAGAACCAACCAACAGCAGCTTTTCATCATCAGGGTATGGATCGGCAAGTTGTGAAATCATACTTCTAAACAATTCGCCTGACCTTGCCTAAGCACATGTTTGACAAAGTTATCGCCAAAAGTTGGAACATGGACGAAACTGGAATTTTCCTTGATTACAAGCCAACGAAGCTACTGGCTAAGTCTGGTACAACATCTCTGCATAGTAGATCAAGTGGAATCAAGGAATTGATAACTGTTATTGCAGCAGTTAATGTTGATGATGGGGAAGACACCACAACATATCTCACCCAAGGGGAAGACCATTCGGGCTCTAAATAGTTTTGAGTTGGAAACTGCTTCTAACGGCACTACCTGGATTGTGAGCGACAGCGGATGGATAAAACAGGGAATTGTCAAATTATGGTTTGAGAAGAATTTCCTGCCAAATATATGTAATGAACGTCCTCAAATTATAATTGTAGATGGCCATGTTTCACAATTCTGGCGAATTACTACAGACGGCAGTGGCCAATACAATACTAATAATATTGAACTTCCTGTACACACGTGAAACTGGCTCCAGCCTTGTGACCGTTCTATTGTTTGGTCCACTCAAGGCATACTATAATGAAGAATCCCAGGAAATAATGTGATATTTTTTTGTGGGGAAGGCAGACTTAATAAGTCAGTGATAATATCAGATCTTGACTCATAGCTTGTGGCATTTTCATGTTCAATCCCAAGGCAATTCCAGAAAAGCCATACATGCAAAATTTATAATATGGACCACATGGTAATCCAACGTATTCAACAGCAGACAAACCCTTTAACCTCGCAAAATTACGAATCTGTGAAAGAGGTAATTCCAGCTTGCTGTGGTCTTGGATACCATCTGGTAAACCCTTCCTATGCATAGTGGAAATAACTCAAGGACACAGTCAGCCGTGATCCAGAATATACCATGACTGCAAACATTGAGACTATCCCCAAAGGAGGACCAGCATGCATCATCAACATGTCTAATTACATACACCTACAACGTTAACTGCTTCAGATGAATCATGTGTTACCTGAGCTATGACCTCATCAAGCGTAGATGTCTCCCCTACTTCTTCTGATTCATAACCCGTGATGTTGCACCTTTCTGACATTTCTTTACTAATCAAATTATCATGTGTAGGTCGAGGCAATGCAGATGACAATGTTCTGCCATACCCTGAGGGCATGATGCTTTTTGTGAAGAAAAAGAAAACAAAAGAACCAAATTACTTTGTATTGACTTGAAAAGGAAATACTTGATAAGAAACTTAAATCAGAATGAGAACAGAAACAAGCTTTAAAGGTCATTAGATATAGAGTTAAGAAAGGTACTAAAAACATTGCTAACAAAAGTCACGAAATTCCTCAGAAATATAGTGGGACAAAGCCGAAAATAAGAGTAACACTGGGAAAAGGAACCATTCCAACACTCAAACTATGTCGGATTACAGGGACTAGTTTTGTATTTACTGTGAAGAGAAATATACACTAATTTGCCAAGTAAAGATTGGATCCAGTGTAGTATCTTTCTGAAGTGGTGTCATGGAGAATGCTCAAACAAATTGACAGGAGGAAAACACATTTGCGACCTATGTATAAGACAATAAACCAACTTGTCCTAGCATTACTCTGAATATTCTACTTCCACTGACTCTGTAAAACCATAAAGTTATAAATACAGATGCATAGTTTATAATGTTGATGTATGAGATAGCGTTGAGATTCAAAAGAGTAGTGTTTCATAAGTCTTTGATATATGTCGGGTTAGGTGAAAAGTATGTAAGTCACCGCTTACCATCCCCGTATACCTCCTGCGACATATACAACCACCTTCATGTAGTACCCATGATTTCTCTTGACCCCAATCTTCATGCCAAATTATAATTCAAAACCTTGTACAAATTTCGTTTTGAAAGCATTTTAGAAATGTAGTTTTTCCTCTTGAATCATATACTAGATAATATGCAGATAAAAAGTAATTACAGACTTATATTAAAATTATCTACTTGATTTATTTAACAGTTTTATGTTTGTCTGTCGTGAAGAAAGTTCAATGAATTATGTTTGTTTTTCTTCTCTGTAGTCAAAAATAGTCAATAAGTCAATGAGTTGAAATTAAATGGCTAACATTCGTCAATTGTAATACAATTCTAAATTAATTGTCTTCTCCCTGTTGGAGTATTCCATAGCTATCCTAGTAATACATCATCACCGTGTTTAGAATGGGAAGATAATGTTAAGTATATTAACGTACTTAACAGTAACAACTTGTACATAGCGCGGCATGTTGACTATGAGACGAATTATATATATATATATATATATATATATATATATATATATATATATATATATATATATATATATATATATATATCGTTGAAGGTAATGCCTGATCACGAAAGACAATTTCGTAAAAACAGTAGCGCCTAAATGAGACAGCAAAATGGCTTCATCAGATCTAAGCTAAAAAGGACGTAATATTTATTATATTCAAATAATGAGATTACTAGAAAATGTTTGTCATAAAGTCATTTGCCGTTTGAAAATGTGTCGAGTTATAAGTATTAAAATACAATTGAAAGCATATTCATCTTCATTATCATTCCAGCAGGAATATTTGAAAAGGCATTTTCTCCATTTGAATTTCTTTATTATGGTGTACCCTCTATAATTCCTGAGCTGATAGATTGCAAATTATGTAAAAATATAAAATACTAATTCCAGTTTTAAAAGATTCTACTAATCGACAAACATTATACCACTGAGATAATATTATTTAGCTTAAGTTAATTTGAAAGTCAGGTTATGGGCAAAGGTACCTACTAGGTATTTAAAATAAAATCTTGTAATCAGTTCTCATTTTAGAAAAGAGGATTATTACTACAGAAAGACACACTAACTGAATTTTTACATATAAAACCGGATGTGTTCATTCAAGAATTCTTCAGGACATAATTATTAAGGCACACTAAAGTTTATTCACATTATATCAAGGTTTTATAAAGATTAAAATGTCTTTGTGCAGTACAAATGTCAAGCTCTTTCTCCTTTGTTCATTCAGAATTTTATATTTAAACAATTACAGATAAATATTAAAATCTATATACCGTGTGCGTGTGTATGTGTGTTTATGTGACTGTGTGTGAGGAAATGTGTATGTGTGTGTGTTTGTGTGTAAGGAAGTTTGTGTGTGTGTGTCTGTCTGTGTATGTGTGTGTGCGTGTGCGTATACGCCAGGAAGCGTTTTTGTATGTGCATGCGTGTGCATATGTGAGGAAGTGTGTATGTGTGTGTGGTGTGTGTGTGTGTGTGTGTAATTTGTGTATCTCATTATCAACCGTGTAATGACATAATACACATGCATTTAATCTGGTTCGTGCATCTCAAGTTAATATTACTTTAAGTTTTGTTATTTATTTTCTTTATTGTTGTAGCTGATAATGAAAACCAAAACTTGCGTGTATAGAAAATATTTAATATAATCTCTTGCCTGTAAATAAGGTTTAACCTACGTCCACAAAGGAACAATCTTTGAGAGAATGGTCTATGGATGAGGATGTTTTCTACATACATCTTTGTCTGCGAATTTGTTTTCACCTTTACGGCAAGCTATAATTATCGCTAAAACATTACAGCGGCGACTAGGCTTCACATCCTTGTCTCTTCAGGTAATACTATACAATAAAGAGATTAGCCAGCATTACTGTAATAATTTTAATTAATTCCATATGTTTTCTTGTAATGTATGTCCTATATTAAGAGCTTTAGTAGTTGTTAGGAGTCAAGTACCTAGCCCATTAGTCACGATCAGCAAAGCCTTATTTGTCCAATCAGAATGCCTGAGTACATAAATATTTAATAGCTGAGAGATCCGTAAGAAGTCATTAAATGTGTGTGGGTGTGTGTATGTTTAAATGTGTTTGTTTTTGCACACACTTAACCAACTCACTCATTGCCACGCCTAGACCACACACACTGATACTCAAATATACTACACTTATATATATATATATATATATATATATATATGTGTGTGTCTGTATGTGTGTGAAAGTGTGTGTATGTGTGTGTGTGTGTGTGCGTGTTTGTGTGAGTTTGTGTGTATGTATGTGTGCTTGTGTATGCGCTTCATATTAACTCTTTTAACATTATTAGGAATATAAAATCTCTGACTTCAGTGTATTTTGTGTGAAAGCTAAAACACACTAATAACTATTAGATGCTGAATGTTACTGAAAAAAAACTTTGCTTAGCTTGCCGGTACAATTTTACGTTTTGTTTCAGGAATACAATAAATTGAGAATAATATTATTTGTGATAATAATAGGCTCAGTGAATGTTACACTCTTCATTCTAAAAAGAGAAACTGGCTTATTTGGCATATAATTATGCCAGTGTCACGGATTATAAGCTTTACAAAGGTGGATATCTTAGAAATGTAAAAATAATTGAAAAGAAGGCAATACTTTTAAATCTTACTTGACTAGAAAAATGACGCGTGACATAATATCATTAAACTGCTGAAATAATCCAGTATATTTACGTAGTTTTCTAGTTCTGGTTACAAGATAAATTCACAGAATCCTGACACAATAACAATTAGAAAACTGGTCTTTCGAGGGTCATATTCACTGGTTTCTCAAGATATTTATCACCCATGATATTTGACAATGGTTATGATTGAATATAAGCAGCCCAATTTATATATATATATAACAGATGTTTGTATTGTTTATTGTATTCATCTGCTGCCTCAATGTTTGCATAGGCTTAAATCATATCATCACCCAAATGACAGTTTGCTACCTAGTGGGATACATTATATTAGAAGGTGATGTTTTTTTCTCTCCATGTTATCATATTATTTTCTTCTGTGTAATAGCTTATTGACAGACTACCGAAAGTGAAATAATTATTGAAAATACATGACCAGACTTGTTGAATACAGTTTATGAACTTAAAAATCATGATAATTGCTGAATGTATATAATTCCCAAACCCTTGTGAAAATTGAGCAGTAAATGAATGCATAAAGAACATCCAATCAACTTGAATCTGTTGTGTCATGCCGGCAACTGTTAGTAAGAACTGAAAGCTTTAATGTCCACTAGGTATATTACATTAGGTACTAAAATACTTATGTTTCTACGTGTATTAGCCCAAACTAAACCAGTAAATATGATACCAAGGACATTTTCAAAATATCGTTAAAACATAATTTCTTAAAAACAGATTAGAGAACCATGCAGTGATAAACAAAACAAACTGGATCATAAACCTGAAAAATAATGTATTTTAAATACTTCCTGCTGCCTAATTAACAATGATCAGTCGTGGTTCTTACAATACATCCGGACGATGATGGCGCACCCTGACCCATCTGTTGATTATGTGTGACAGTGGATAATCATAGTTTGTTGGCTTGCTTCATAGATATTAACCGATATTCGATGTCATGGTAGCAGTTAATGTTTAAATCAAATGGGTTAGCACTCCGTCATTAATAATCTAAAGCTAATTTATTATAATATTTCTCCCACATTTATGTTTGTAATACACTTGTCATTTCATGTTATCACCTACCCCAATGTTTAAACTAATAACCCAGTTTGTCAGTAGTTCGAGGCTTGCCTATATATAGGATAATATCATACACCATGTGACACCTCTGGTGAGACAATACACATGTCTCAGCAAGAAAAGTCGCCACTCAGGATTCAGTCTCCTGATGAAACGTCCAGAGTTTGAATTCACGGTTCGAGATTCTCTGTGCCTGTGCCTTATTATACACAGCTAAAACACACACACACACACACACACACACACACACACACACACACATACATATAGTTATGATATGTATGTAGCAAGTCACCATTGAACCACACGCACGTGATGTTTGCTGCACTGTATGTGTTTTGTACGTAGCCTGCATGTAGCCGCTTTCCTGTGGGCGTGACATATTTGTCGCGTACGAAAAGCGAATTGGCTGGTTCCTACAGGCTGATGAGTAGACCAGACACATGCTTAGGCATACGCATACATCTATCAATATGTCGAGATATGGAATATTTTATTTTTAGATTAATGTATGTATAGTTGTATTTGTATTTAGATTTATGGAGGTAGGTCTCGAAGTGTGTTTAGATATGTTGATGCTCTGTGCCTGTTGCCTCTTTATATGTATCCTAAAACGCACATTGCCCGTGCCAGACATCTTATCTATTTCCATCCAGATTCCTTATTACACCAATGTAAGACAGTTATGTCGTTGTTGTAACATGTTTGAGTTTATTAGCTTTGTTATGTATAATGTAGAATCTATATTGTTGTCCTCTTATGTGGTCTGGCGAAACGATCTATAAATTCATACAATGCTGCTTGATGGATTTATACTCTTGGAGTCGTTTGTTACTCCGCCAAGCATCTCCATGAGTATTAAGCTGCAGACAGAGTTTTTTCCCATATTATGAGTAATTAGGTTACACTGATATAGGAAATTTGTTAAATGTATAGCTATTATAATTCCGACGTGTCATTCGCAGTATCGGAGATCTGCCTGAAATCTGCTGTTCTCGACCATGGGTCAAATAGATCAAGTGGATAGGCGCTTTAATTTAGATCCCACCACACCTAACTGCATATACTTAGGGACGCTAAATTAGGCGTGAATGAATAGTTATGATATGTATGTAGCAAGTCACCTTGAACCACACGCACGTGATGTTTGCTGCACTGTTGTATCAAATGGTATGTTTTTTGTACGTAGCCTGCATGTAGCCGCTTTCCTGTGGGCGTGACATATTTGTCGCGTACGAAAAGCGAATTAGCTGGTTCCCACAGACTGATGAGTAGAACAGACACATGCTTAGTTATACGCATACATCTATCAATATGGGGAGGTATGGAACATTTTATTTTGTATTTAGATTTATGGAGGTAGGTCTCGAAGGATGTTTAGATATGTGATTGCTCCTCTTTAAACTAAAACACTACACATACACACACACACACACACATACACACATACACATGTATATATATATATATATATATATATATATATATATATATTATTATAGTTTGAAAAGGATATCATACCATTTTGTCAACTCGGGAAGGTTTAAAAGAAATATGGGAAGGAAATGCCAGAAAACAAAGAAATACATCCCATTTGAAAAGGTACCAAGGTTATTTGTCGCCCAACATGCATATATATTTGATATTTGCTCCAGTAATATAGTTCATGATATCTGAAGCTTTAACATGCTAAGAGAGGAGAGATAGAGAGCAAGTGTCTAGCATGGCCATTACCATGATATACACGTATGTGATAGAGGAATAGAAATATAAGCTATCGGCTTGAATATCTTCAACCTCCAGCTGATCATGTATGGCTACACCATCTGATCCGGATAGATAACGACATTTACCTTCTATACAATGTTGACATATCTAATATCAGGCTGGTGTCCTCGCGGCTTCAACGTGAAGTAAACGCTCTACACAATTAAAGGTGTGTGGGTCATAAAAGCCACATTTAAACATATGTGCAAACACACACACACATACATCCGATTACACACACATGGACACTCAGCCACAAATACGCATACACATACACGCATACACACATACACGCACACATATAAACACATACAGCACCAAAAACGTGAAGTAAACGCTCTACACAATTAAAGGTGTGTGGGTCATAAAAGCCACATTTAAACATATGTGCAAACACACACACACATACATCCGATTACACACACATGGACACTCAGCCACAAATACGCATACACATACACGCATACACACATACACGCACACATATAAACACATACAGCACCAAAAACAAACAGGCAAACACCATCACAGATAAACACAACGGACACAAACGCACAAACACTCACACACATAGACACACACACAAGCACCAACAAATAAACAATCACATACAGGCAAACATACAGGAAAACATGGCACAAATAAACAAGCACCCTGAATATCTATACCTCAAACATAAACATGTAAACTCAATTATTTCCAGTTATCTTCTCGGTTAATTTGTTCACGAAACTATACCTCTCACATTTTACGATAACAAAATGGTATTATTGAATCCCCGAAAAAATCGTAGACTGTCAAATAATTGATATATCGCTCAGATACATTATTCCTGGTCTTTCTTCTAATTGAATGCTTTTGTTTTGATGAATAATTTAAGATTAACGTGTCATTGATCACTTTGTTTAATTTACTACTTATCCATATATATATATATATATATATATATATATATATATATATATATATATATATATATATATATATATATATATATAATACTCGTGTACTTGTTCGTAAAAAACCGTTAAGATATTTAAACGATGATTATTAATTATTTGTGAAAGCAACTTTAGACAGGAATGTTTTTAGAATGAATTTAAAATTTTAAAATTACGACAGATTTCTAAATTGAGGACTTCAGAATTAAACACACAATCGCCATATGATTTTAGTCAAGACCCAGGCACCTGCAATATTATCTAACTGGATGACTTGAGTTTTCGGGTTCATTTTTTAATAGAAACCAGTTCAAACAGATATTCAGGTATCATATCACTGACAGATACATAGTCTATTAATACATTCTTGAAATGGATAGGCTGTCTAACATATAGACAATGTAGTATTTGAACAACATAGTCTATGTTGCAAAGGCATTGACTACAGTTACAAGTGTTTCTTGTGTCAGAAATGGTTTTAAACAGTGGATGTTATTAGGTCAGAAGTAGTCAGTTCGGCATACAGATAAGACATGTTAATACATTTGTCAAAAATAACCCCTATGTTTGTTACTGACTCATTTGAGGGTAATTGAAGATGCACCCATCTGTAATATCTTAGGGATTTAACACAATGTGGTAACGCCAAATATATTATTTTGGTTGTATTATTCATAATCCAAATATCAGCAATTCATTATCCTAAATTATTCGAGGAAGTGGATAAATCAAGTGATATTACAGTGATATATATATATATATATATATATATATATATATATATATATATATATATATATATATATATATATATATATATATATATATATATTCAGTTGTGTGTCATCAGCATACAAGTGGTATTTAAAGCCATATCGTCGCAATGAAAATAAGAGGACGGGTATTGATTGAACCAAGAACTGAACCCTTTGGTACACCAGATAACAAATACCGAACCTCAGATAAAATACCATGAAAACACTAATCTGGGCATTTCATGATCGAAACTCATTGAAGACTTTACCTGACAGATCGAACATAGTCTTAACCTGGAGAAAAGTACATTATGGTCAGATGATAACATCTCTTATAAACATACAGATATTTGTCTAGTAATATATATATATATATATATATATATATATATATATATATATATATATATATATATATATATATATATATATAAATATTAAATATAGGCTTACCTTGATTAATTTGCACCATAATACAAGTTTTCACCCGACTCAAAGCTGTTTCAGTGTTGTAACGAATTTTATATTCAGAATGTAGTGATTCGTTAAGGTTATTATTGATTAAATATATACGTAGCAACGGACATTTCTAATACCTTAGATAAAAATGTAGGACTTGAAACAGGTCTGTAATCGTTTAGAATATTCTAGTCCATACTGCGTTCTTTTAATTATTGGTGTTACAATCTCAGCTTTCATGGATCTTAGGAAAACACACAGATATAATAATGTATTAACTGTCTTTGAAATCGGGCTGATCAGAACACCGATACACTCTTTCACAAGCCATGCAGTTAACGGTTCAACTGCACAGAGAATATTAGATGACCTTTTCAATCAAATGTCATGTTATCAAAGGCCAATTGTTAGACCGTTGCGCTGTTAGTATACCCGTGTTTATGATGAACTGATACACATCGGAGAAGAAGTATAGATGTATTTCACACAAATGGTATTTAACTGTACAGGTAATATATTGGCAATATTTAGTACATTTTGAAATCATTCAACCGTTATTAGATGACTATGTAATGTAGTCATGTATCCAGGTATACACTTCGGTTATTGATTACAAGTACTACGGAGTTTTGCTGGGTAATAGACAAGATAAATGTATGATATATATTTATTATTTACGTCCTTGAGTTGAGCTAGCAGAAATGCAGGCTGTAAAATGGAATCGATTTCAATTTTCCCATCTGTCTGTCATTAAATAAAAACTCGAAAGACAATGTTTTAATGTGGGGGAAACGGATAAAGATTAAAGCAAAATGTTTAACCCACTAATAGTGTAAGGCTTTCAAATCAAATGTATTTAGTATTGTTTGAAATATGTGTCAAACACTTATTTGCATATAATCTTTTTGTAAACAACACGAAATTGTGTTGGTATTACAATATGTTTAATTAACAGCTAATGTATACTTATAACAATGGCTAATCTAGCCTGTTTCCATAATCATTTGAAGGTCTGGTGCTAATTAACAGACTCGATATATCCAGCTATCAGGCTCTTCGTTGAGCAGTTAGTGTCTTCCAGCGCAGTGTTTATATGTTCATTGAACAATTACATCATCTTGAAACCTTCTGCATAAAAGATAAATATTACATAATTAACATTTGATAATTACACAAATTACTATTTATCAGTAATATCACTTATTGATAACACAAAGTATAATTCTACCACATGCTGTTAATACGAGTGGAATTACGAACAATGTTAAAGGTAATTAAATGGCATCGGTAGATATCCTTTTTAATCCACGTAACCAGTGTAGGTCTTCGAAAAACTAGAGGTAGAAACGATCAATATTGTATTTATCCACATAGGAAGACAATTTGTGACTTAAGTCAGAGCACAGAAGCTGACCAACTTTACTTAAGTAAACATCAGTAATTGCTCCCGAATATGCAAATATACAAAGATTTCGCCATTATGAGACTATACCAGGCATGGTAATTTACAAAAATCTCCTTATTACAATTCATAGATAACGGCGCCTAAATTAAATGGAACATCAGAAGCGATCGATCTAGTGTAATATTCCCCAAATAGACCAGCATCAAACAATAAATTAAAAGGTAGTCATCTTAGATATAGCATACGCAATGAAGAGGCAAAACATTTACTTATCAAATATAAAACATCATCAAAGAATATTTGTCCTAAATACATACCTATATATATATATATATATATATATATATATATATATATATATATATATATATATATATATATATATATATATATATATATATATATATATATATATATATATATATATATAGTGTTATATATATATATATATATATATATATATATATATATATATATTATATATATGACAATAATAATATACATACACTAAGAAACAATTTTATGTCTTACCGTCTAAACTAACTGTATAGTATTCAGAACATCCATACTCTAATGATAGCCAATAGGATGATATCCTTGTTGTAAGAGCTATATTAGGTTTCTATTGTATGACTATTAGTAACATGATTACTTTGATAATTAGCAGATATATTGTCTTGGGAAGGCCGTGTGTAAAGATGGTGATTTCACAAAGATTTTGTTATCCATTAGCCACTCGAGTCATCATCTTACATGGTGTCAAAAGTGAAACTAACATTCGGAGCATTTCTAGCATTAACTAACTGTCGGTCTCACACTCGGAATAATTCTCACGTGGGTGGGAATGTAAAAATCAAATTACTGAATTATGCTGAACCAATGATAATTTATTAACTCTATATTCAGTGAATACTGTATGTGAATCATTTACTTGACATTTGGGTTTGCTGACATTTTCTGAGATTATTATTGATTCGGTATGAAGCAGTTATATCCTTCTGCACCACTCTCATTTAGTGATAAAAATATAAACAATATTTCAGGCATTTAATATTTATATGATAGCTACGGAAATTAGTGAAAAATCAAAGAGACTGCATGCCAGTGTATTATTACATGCTATTATAGGCGTAGGTGGTTTCAATGGCATGACATGGGATAATGCCAACCATAAGGATGACCCAGAACAGATAATAGCAAACTAAAGGAATATTGCACACATAAGAGTAATGTTACATTTGAAAGGCACCCCTTCAATAATTATATTTATAATCAGAACTAGTCATTTCATTCATATTATAAAGCATTGTATAGATTGTCTCAATTATGTGAGTTTAGTGACCTTGCATATGAAATGGTACGCAATAGGATTGTCCTAATAAATAAATCTAAATAATTAGTGTTATTCATCAAAGCTATTGATATATGGTATGGGCGTGAAGGTATATATGCTTATACTGCATAACTGTTATGTTATTACTATTACTAACCGTGAATGGTGGTATCACAGCGAGCGCCTTCTGTAAATCAAGTCTCTCCGGGTCTGCAATATATTTTGTAGTCGTAACCTTGGTCGTGGAAGGGCACACTGGAAATTTCAAACCACTAGATGGTACTGCATCAAAACGTCATCTTTCTCAGTAAACTAACAACTATTATAGATATACATGGTATGATCATAAGAAGCATGACAGGAAGTTTCCAGATTTTCTGCAGTTAGAAGAAACGTTCAGTACATGGCATGCAGGAAGAGAACACATAACACTCTCCGCCAGATAAGTTGGGTGATTTCTGGGGTTTCATCACTGGGCAATGTGTCGATGCAGGTAGTGTTCACACAAAGTTAGTTGACACTAGGATTGTTTCAGTCAAGGTTGATGAAACTCGACACAGATTGCGCAAAGTTAATAGTATAGATAGCAGAGTAATTCGAACATCTATTTATGATGCATAATTTCAGCACAAGAGTTTGTTTTCTACTCAAGCATGTCGTGGTTCATATATGAAGCCACTTAGTGCGCTTGTTTATTTAAAAACAGTTATGAAGCATCATGGAAACACAGTAATGGAGCTATTTATGTCCTTCACTAAGGTGCATCATTTTTAAGCTATCAGCGATTCTCAGAGTATGTTTGCTAAAGTTTACAGGATGTGAAATATCTAAGGACATTCAGAATAACTATCCATAGCTAATTACTGCTATTGGTAAAATACAGACAAAATATTATATTGAGTTTGATACTACTGTAGAGCCATATTCTGTTACGAGACCAAGGAGTGTGGCCCTACCACTAACGTCAAGCATCAAGACAGAACTGGATCGACTTCAATCACTAGATGTTATCATGCTGTGGCAAGAACAACAGCATGGTGTGCGCCAATTATGGTAGCTCCAACATCTAACTGAAAGGATCGTATCTGTGTTCACCCAACCAGACTCAATAGAGTGGTGCAATGTGAGCGATATATTTTCCCATCTGTTCATCTTATGCTAGGACAGATGTCGGGTGCAAAAGTGTTCACAAAATTAAATATCAATTTCTGCTTAAACCAAATATCAATGTCACGAAGGAGTCAAATACTGACAACATTTATCACATATTTTGGCAGATTTGCGTACATAAGATTACCATTTGACGTAAACACTGGTTCGGAATAATTTCAACGACAAATGTCTCGCATTATAGAATGACTCGATGGTAGAGTATGTCTTATGGGTGGTATTGTAATGTTCGTTAGATATTAAGTAAAACATAGTATTAGGTTATGTGCAACCATGGGAAAACTTGCAGCATCAGTTATTACATTAAATAGGGACAAGTGTGAATTCAGCAAATCTCAGATTGAGTTTGTTGGTCAACTGGTCGGACGTAATAGGATTATCGTATCTCCAATTTAAATATCTTCAATCTCTACAATGCCACAACCAATGGATATCCGTGGATTGCGTAAATTTATGAGTATAGGTATAATTAGTTGGGTAAATTTCTACCAAATTTATCGCGATCTACTTAGCTCGAAGAATGCATGGTACTGGGATGTAACACAGACCAATGGATTCAATCGTGTCAATAATTCTCCCATTAAATGATGCTAAGTTAACTACTACGATCACTGCTTATTCGTCATCTGATGGGCTAGGAGCGGTCATTATGCAATGTTACCTAAAACGATGGAGACTAGAAGCATATGCGTCGTGTACACTGTCTTCACCAAAAACACGATACGCACAAATCGAGAAAGAAAGATTGGCCAATACATGGGCATGTGAAAGTTTGAAGACTAGTTGTTCGGATTGAAGTTTATTTTGGAAACTGATCACAAGCCACTCCTTCTACGGCTTGGAAACTATGTTCCATCTATAAAACACTAAATGATCAAACCTGAATAATACTAAATACTCAAAACCTACGTAATAATAAATGCTCAAAATCCTTGTAATACTAAACGTACAAACCTACTAAATGTTCTAAACCTATAAATACTAAATCTTCAAAACCTGCATAATACTAAATGTTCAAAACCTATATAATTCTAAAAATTCAAAACCAACAAAATACTTAATGTTCAAAAGCTACATAATAATAAATGGTTAGTTAGAGCGTTGGACTCACAGCCGAAGTGTATCGGGGTTCGAATCTCCGGGAGCTGCTATGCTGTCATGTTGGCAACTGGTTTACTCATCCATAAAAATGAGAACCTGAGAGGGTGTGGTGGCTATATGTTTGGTTAACGCTTTGCTCTTTTAAGGGCAGCATGCGTGGTATATTTCCGTTGGGAGTTGATATGAGTTATGGGTGTAAACGGGTCTGAGTAAGGGATAATAATACTCTGCAGTCCCTCATAACAAGGTTACCTTGTTCTGGCGCTATACAAGCATGCCTTATTATATTATTATAGATACTGAACAACTCCCACCAAGACTACAGGGTATTAAGTTACGTATTATGTGCTACACGTTTCATATTGTACATGTATCAGGACGTGAACTGTATACAACTGATACCTTATCTTGTGCATACCATTCTATTATATCTGCTGAGAATAGCATACTTGACTCGGAAATGTCTAAGTATATCAATACAGTTGTCCAAAGTTTACCCGCTAGTGACACTCGTCTGAAAGAAATTCGCTTACATCATCAGCAGAATGATGCATGCATAAAACGTATTTCTTGCTGTGATGATGGATGGCCAGATCGCACTGATATAAATGGCATTATTAATCAATATTTGACACATTGATTAGAAATAAAATCTGTAGAAGGGTTGCTCATGTTTGGTGCTTGATTGATAATACCTGCATGTCTCAGATTAAACACACTAGGAATACATAAATACCGTGTACGTGCACAGCAGTCAATATGTTGGCCAGAATTAAGTAAGCAAATTTATGAAGTTGCACGAAACTCTCGTTGCTGCTATCAATGGTAAACATTTATCGAGATGGCTAAACTAGATGATACTACATCAACTACAATAATTCCCTATATGAAGTCCGTGTTTGCAAGATTCGATGACGTGCTGCGCGTTGCAGCAGACAATGAGCCTCAATACTCTGCACGGGAGTTTGTGACATTTGCAAGTGAATATGACTTGATTCATATCACTTCCAGTTACTTTGTAATACTTACTTTGCCTATTATTTAAGAAACCATTTCCTATGTGCACCGATATGTTGTGTGTGTGGTGTATATACATATGTGTGTGTGTGTGCATGTATGTGTGTTTATGTATGTATAGATGTTCGAATGTGTTGCTTTTGCAGATAATCACTCACTCAGTAACTCCCACGCCCAGGCCCGCACACACTAATACAGAAGCACACACTAATAAATAAATAAATATATATATATATATATATATATATATATATATATATATATCAATTACTTAATAGATATAGCAGATCATTCGTATCACGGGGTATTTATATCACATAATACTCTATGTTGACTTTAGTATTAAATGGTTCTGTGATTGGTGTTAAGTGGGATTGTTGTATATCATTCGCAAACCAATCAACTTGGTGTTCATCAATGTTTATATTTGCCTTTATTTGTTACTTATGACTTCCACTATCTGCTAATGTGTTTTGACTAAGATCACATTTCCATAATAGGAAAATGGATACTGATGGCGTAGTAAAATGTATCGTATTGCTTGAAGTGGCATAATTATTCTTTGATAGCCTTATATGGACTGTCTCCGCTAAATTATTGCCTTTTACTTGGTGAAGAAATAACAATGTCAGCATATAGCCTTAAATGGGTACATTGACAATGAAATGCGCAGACAAACAGTACTCCATGGTTATTTTTGTGTTTTTACCTTGGAAAATCATGACAAAACACATTACAAATGGTAATCATAACAGGGATATCGTCATAGCTATATAAATACCTAAACTACTTGCTAGTTATACTGTTGAAGAACCTTAGTAGTTATCGGTTACATAGATTATATCATTATGATAAAGCAAAATTAGTCTTACGCCAAGCTGGCTTTAGGATATATACTATTGAATGGTATCAAATCAAGCGTGTAGAGATAGGATTTCTGAACTTGCAATATTAACAAGGTTTTATAGTATGATACTGGAGTAATATCATACTGACTGAGCTGATATTTTAGGGTAATATTCAAATGAAAACGAATTGGCCCAGATATGGCGAGAAACCGACATAAATAATTGTATATGCAGCTTATAAATACTGTACTTAATACCCTCTCTCACCTTAAAGTGAATGGTTGTTTTTAAATTCCTAGGAAATTTTATTTAAAAGTTTGTAGTACTCCTCACTTTTCGACATCCAACTTTCTCCGCTTGTAAAAGGGTGTCAAAAAGGTACACACTATTGAGAGCATTGTTTAAAGCAATTGGAAAGTGATTTCTGATACAAAAAAAAAACAACGTTATAACGTTATAGTTTATAGCAAAGTTAAGTTAATATTTTTGCACGTTGTAACAAAAATGGGTCTAATATCAGCTGCGAAAACGATACGATTAACAACGACAATCATTATTATTGTATATAATAATAAAGTATATTTATAAAAGCACCAAAATCTGGTAACCCTGTTCCCAGGGGTATTATTTATGACTAGTGGAACAAATATAGTTTCAAAATAAAGACTGTACCCCAACATACTGCTATAGTAAATAAAGTTATACAATAATCACATCCAACGAGTGTAGACAAGTAAAGCAAAGCTGGGGTTGTGGGACAGCATAAATATCTATAAGTGGAAAATAAATTGTTGTTATATGTTACTATGTGTGATACAGTCTTTTCAAGTCAAAATTGAGGTTTGTCGATTGATTTTTACCTAATTGTGCCTGTTAACTTTGAATAAAGAACATTTTAATACTATTGTCATGCGTTTGACAATAGTCTTTCTACTCGTGGACAGAAAATATGTCAATCAAATTCAGGTAATCTTTGAAGAACGCCCGTTTGACTATTATTAAAACTTCTATAGATTTGATCTTGAACAATAATCCATGATATTTATTTAATTTGAAGAGATAACAATTACACATACGATCATTAAAATATAATATTTTAGTTATGATTAATATGTCACATGCACACACACACACACACACACACAAACATACACACGCACAAACACACACACACACACACATATATATATATATATATATATATATATATATATATACAAAAATATTATATATATATGGCGAGTACACTCTATCTTTTCATGTTTTCAATCAATAGTATTACTTTGTTTTATAATGCTCTTACCTTATTGCTTCAGTACATATATTATTAACGATATTACCTTAAGTCAATTTTTCAGTTATGATATTCTCAACGTACTTCTTAAATTAGTTAGTTGTTTATATCTTTTAATAGGGTTGGATACATACTGCCCCAGTATGCATTTTGGAATAAAATCGGGACACTCTTCAACATTCAAAGCACCCGATTTCCAGAAAGATATTGAAATCGACAGAAAGATTGTCCTCTGGTTTGATAACATTTCTGATAGATGTTTTCAGTTAGCCTACAGTGAATATCTGAAATGTGAAAGATTTTCTTCCGTCGATACATTTCACTCTACGATTCTATCAAGAGAGCCAAAGGTACTCTGAGTCACTGGACCTCCATGCTTCTTACACTCCTCAAATACCAGTAGGACTTTGGACATTTACATCTTTGTGTGTTGGTTCTTCACGTTAAAACTAAACTTTTATACAAGCTCATCTCACCTCGGCAACTTATTCTGGGTATCTTGAGCTTTTTCATGGGTTTATCCGTTGAGACTACATTCTTCCTTGGATAAGAATTTACTTTGGTTAATCAATCACGGACAGGTAAACGATTATATCGTTTGACGAATTATGATTAGCATTTTAATGTTATCAGCGTTGCATGATTCAATTTGACGTCGTCACTACTTTGTCGTATGAAAAGGTCAATCAACGTGTCCATGCAATTGAGCTTAATCACTCTCCGCGTCCATACATTCTGCTTGCATGACTTTAATTTCTGGTATTTTAAATGATGCACAACATCAATCACCTTTTAAAATACGCGCAATAGTATCGCTTCAGCACGGATACATGTTTTGTTTCACATCCTGGTTTTAGTGTAAACTGTTTGTTTTTTTGCTATTTCTCGCCAGTCTGTGCATACTTTCAGGTCTCTCCATACCCTTAGAACGTTAACATGAAAAGGTTTCATATTCTACAGAATAAATATGATGTCAGTATATTAGTTACAGCATACAATTATATTTCAACTTGATCTCTATCTTCCTTTCTATTTGGAAGCTAAGATCTGTATACAATTATATATACCTCTCCTCTTCCTAAATCTAAATGGTTATTAGATAATGTA
The DNA here is from genome assembly GCA_025642065.1 of Paralvinella palmiformis. Taxonomy (NCBI): domain Eukaryota; kingdom Metazoa; phylum Annelida; class Polychaeta; order Terebellida; family Alvinellidae; genus Paralvinella; species Paralvinella palmiformis. The sequence continues at coordinate 85,345 of JAODUP010000815.1, read as the reverse complement.
CAACTTTCTTTATAACTGTCATACAATAATATTAAATAATATCTTCAAGGTTTTATATATATATATATATATATATATATATATATATATATATATATATATATATATATATATATATGTTTGTGTGTTTTCTATTGATATGTCCCTAGTTTATTTGGTATTGTTACTAGTACGGTAATAAATAAATAGGAATAAACACAATCTAATGGAAGAGTTGCACTTGGAGATAATGTAAGTATTAGCTTATCAAAACATAAATACAGGAAATGCTATAGCACCAAAACTATTCACTTTATCTGCAGCTTTTTATATCATTAATTATCCTGTTCTTCAAGATCGCCTCTCTGATTGATATGGCATATCGGTACAAACCTCTAATAGATCTGCTCTACAACCAATACAAATATGAAACTGATTTTAAAAGGTAGTCCCCTTATGTTAAGGCATCTCCGGCACCACTGATGTGTACTCTGTATATCACAGCACTAAGTTATCTTATTGATTACTAAAAATTATACCATTATTTTAATGCAGATAACACCAAAGTATACCTATGGTTATCTACAACAGATACGGATATTTCTCTTATAGAACTAGATGACTGTCTCGGTGATATCTCTGGTTGGATAACAAACAATAGATTCAGGCTGAATGCAAACACACTTTCATTATCATAGGTTCATACAGACAACGTAACAAACTTACTCGTTTCTTCCCTACACCCATCTTTAATCACAGCATCACACCACCGCACAATGTACACCTTTTTCGTCTTACATTTGTTAACATATTTCTTTATTTTTGACCAATCATGTTTGTATATCACGAATGCAATTTTCTATTTGGAAGCTAAGATCTTTATACAATTATATATACCTCTCCACTTTCTAAATTTAAATGGTTATTAGATAATGTACAACTTTCTTTATAACTGTCATACAATAATATTAAATAATATCTTCAAGGTTTTAATATATATATATATATATATATATATATATATATATATATATATATATATATATATATACATATATATACACTGATATATTGTACGGCATATCTTACATTGATATGTCCCTAGTTTATTTGGTATTGTTACTAGTACGTAATACATAAATAGCTAATATAATATAAGTATTAGCTCAGTAAATTGTCAGTTAATCTGCAATAAATGTGATACAGTATACGATGTTGGTAAAGATACGTATGTCGATGGTTTTTGCATCGACTATACTTGACATACTGGTAATGTTTATGACCACAAATTTCTGGTGGTGTGACGCCAGCTTGATATACATTCCATCATAAAGCTTGAATTAACAAAACAGGTGACGGAGATAGTATTCTGATTCATGATTCTTTGAAATGTGAAACCCATTTGGGCTGTCAGGCTAACTATTTTGGATTTTTACCAAATCAACCTTGAATCTGGAGAGATAAGTGTTCGCGTACATGTTATCTACTGATTATAGCCAACTAAGAAAACTAATCTGAAAGTTGTAAATTTCTTCAAGGAATATTGGGAATTTGTAAATTGTCTTTCTGATTTTATGTGAATTCAAAATACACTGGGATTGCTAGGATAATTCGAATATCAAACAACTAGCTGACATTCTTATATCTGCCACTATTATGCCTGTTCAAGAAAGAAAACACATACACGATTACACCTTACCTATTGTCATTTCCGGTGGTGAAGATAAATTTGTGAAGGGTGTGTCTTTATCTTTCCTACAATTTTATTATTAGGTTTGATTTATCTATAGAGTAATATTTATCCAACGTTATTACATACAGAAAGCACAGGTGAATCGAATAGAGGGTTTTTCTTGCTGATGTAGGGGGGGGGGCTGGTTTTCTGTAATCAGACATATCAGTTGATAAAACGGTATTTGCTGGATCTAAATAAATGTGCACTCAGGTACTATATAGGTGAGTATGAACCTTGTATCTACATCATGCATGTAGCCGTGTCGTATGAAGTATTACATGTGTGGGCAATCCGAGGTATGCCTCTTGTTAGTTGAGTTGTGTAAGGTGTACTTATTTGTGCATTAGTTTTGGCTTAGTATAACATAATGACATCCACACATGTTTCGAAGGTAAATCCAAATAAACCTTCATTTGGATACACAGTCTACTGGTATATCCAAATGTAATGTATCTTAGCAACTTTTGACTTGAATCAACATGTTCGTGTCTCCACACACATCCATGGTTACTGATTTGATCTTTTAGTAGGGACGTCTCCAAGATCTAACAGGTAATGTGATTGGCCACAAATGTTTAGTACCTAGGTTCAACACCCGGGTGGGCTATCTCAGAAGGGTGTTTCATCTTTCACTTAACCCCATTACATTTGGAGGTCGCATGCCACACCACACTTAAATTTCTAAGTGACAAACACGCACCTGTCAGATTAAAATCCGAAAATGTTAAACCACCTGCACCTTGGTTGTCCATTGATATGTATAATGCCAAAGTACGTCGTAGCTATTAAGGACGGCGTATGGAAGAATTCACGCACACAACATAACAAGTCTAGATAAGTTAAACAGTGCCAATTCTGCATTACTCCCATGAATAAAGCTAAATCTGACTTTTAAAGGAAAAAGATCTCCAATAATTCTCATCAACTCTTGAACTATATAAATATGACTCTCTGTAGAACGAACGGCTTCTTTGTCTCTGGACGTTCATGAGTCAACTAATGTTTACTCCGCAATTCCTTTTCATTTCAAGATAGGATAATCCAAATTCATGCTTCTTTCCCAGTTCGTGCCATCAGTTGTAATTTAGGTTTTCCGGTTACCCTTGCACAGTGTTTAAACCAGTATCACCTCTTGAAGTTGCTAAGCTGATTTTATCATTCTCTAATATGTCCTGTGAACGTGATTCTATCCTATCCATGCTACAATATTCACTCTAATTATTCCAATTACTAAGATAATATATTGATCACTTAGCTCTGGAGACTTTCTTTTTTATTTTAAGTATGCCCATGTAAATCCTCTTATGAAGAAGCCACTTTTAAAAGCAAACGACCTATTTATAATCTATCTTTCATACCTAAGGTATTAGAAATAGTTGTATTCAATCGGCTGAATATTCACTTAAACTGTAATCAATTGTTTAATGTTATTCAATCTGTCTACAAATAATTTCACTCTACAAAAACCGCTCTACCGAAGGTTCACAACGACTTATCAAAAAATAGATACACGAAATGTTATGGCACCAAAACTATCCAATTTATCTGCAGCTTTTGATATCATTAATAATCCTGTTCTTCAAGATCGCCTCTCTGATTGATATGGCATATCGATACAAACCTCTCTCATTCTTTGCAAATAGGTTTCAACCAATACAAATATGAAACTGATTTTAAAAGGTAGTTCCCTTATGTTAAGGCATCTCCCGCACCACTGCTGTTTACTTTTTATATCAAACCACTAAGCTTTTGATTTTGATAGCTAGAAATTAGACTTTTATTTAAATTTAAAAATTGACCCCTTTTTAAAAGGAAAAGAATACCTCTCATTATCTACAACAGATACATATATATTTTCTTACAAAGTTAGACTCGGTGATATCTCTGGCTGAATAGCAAACAATAGACTGAAGCTCAATGCAAACAAATTTTCATTACATACATACAACCCCAGCAAACTTACTCGTTTCTTCCCTTCGCTTCATCCTTAATTATAGTATCACACCACCGCACAATGTTACATAATTTTGGTTTTAAATTTCATAACATATCGTTTTTATATTTGACCATTCATATCTGTATGTCACTAATGCAATTTTCAAGGGTTTCTAAATAGGTTTTGGCATCAGAGATATATCAGTGATATTGTATGGCACATACAGTTGCTTATCATCTGCGAACATTTGTATCTGTATTTCATATATGTGTTCTATTCTGGACAATGGTATAGTGCGGATGATGAACATTATCGGTCCCGGGTCTGATCCCTTTGGCACCACAAACAGCAGAAACCGAGAGGTTCAGATAGAACCTCCTTGACAAATACACATTGGGATGGTGCAGCGAGATATGAGCGACACAAAGCCAGAGGTTTCACGCTGAGAACTAGGAATCTCTCAAGTCGATAACATTTGATTACATGGTCAATGTTATTGAATGTCGTCGATTAATCTAACACTATCAGAACCTGCCTTCCTGACATCATAGCCATTTACCAGCATATGATGTTTTATGTACTTCACTGCCAATTTCTCTTTAATATTCCTAAACAGCGCGTGTACGTTCGATACAGTTCGACAATATTCCAGCTATGTTGGATTTCTCTATGAGAGGTTTAACCCTCGCAGCTTTCAGACTTGTCGGAAAACCCCATTACTCCACCAGATGTTAAACGTTTTGTTAATACAGGACATAACGAGCTGATACGTATTTTCAACATTTTGGTTGATATTATGTCTAGAACGCATTAAACTACCGAAAGCTTATCCCCCACTTTCCGCATATGTTCCTCTGTAACGGTCTGTAATCAGTCAAAAACAGAAGTTGTACTTTCGTTCTTGCCAGTAACAGTGCTATTGTCCATTTTTAATGTTGGCTATCTGTTCACGACAGAACGCGTCAAAGTCTGTGCAATATCCAAGTTCGTGACACGAGTGGGAACTACAGACGGCCTACAGTGTAGTATAGCGTCAATTACCTTGAAACTGGCACCCTATTCTCCACCACATATTATATCTTAAGGTAGACCCTCTTCGCACGATCGATGAGTTTAACTATTCAGATCCTAACCTCCTCATACCTATGTTGGTGTACCGCGAGTCTGGTCTTACTCTTCACCATTCTCGTCGCCTTCTATTAAGTTTTGCATCTGGAGTAGTCCTATTGTACCACGGTACAGTAGAACGCTGAACGAATGTATTGATTTTCGATCAAAGCAACATTTCAAGCTATCGCTATTTTGATCCATCTAAATATTTAGTGTGCCAGAAGGATTTTTGATGAGCATATGTTTTACAAGTTCGTCATAAAGCTCATCGATATTGATTGCGCTATATTTCCGGGAGGAAAGGTTTTCTCATAAGGACGAGACATTGGTACGCCAGTACGTCCCTCAATATTTCGAAGAACTACTAGTTGCATATCGAGTACGAATTATCTTTAAACGCACAAAACATACGTGACGTGACATACGATAATAGGTGTGTCAGAAAAGCTGCATAGATCCTTGCATTGACAATAAGTTAATGTAAGACACTTGTGACGTTTAATAGAAGGTAAACACTAATCTTTTTATTTCAGCTGATTTCATCTGAATACCCTATGCATTTGTGAAAATTTATTTATGTAAATTTGTTTGAGGAAATGTATTCATGGTAAGATGTAAATCTGCTTTAAAACTTTTGTGAATAATTAATATAAAGTACTTTTAAATAGTAATTATACATTTTCTGAACTAAATAAATACACTTAATGTATTTTTGAAGATAAAGTCATCATTATTAACAAAAGAGTCAAAATGGTTGCATTTGTAGTATGGGAATTTGCACGAAATGTTTCATCCAGCTTAGTTGTTCGAGGTCAAAGAAATGTTTACCAAGTCTGGACATAAGTCATATAACATAAGTCATATAACATAAGTCATATAACATAAGTCATATAACATTAGTCATATAACATTAGTCATATAACATAAGTACGCTACCTATTTGTCACTGCCTGACATTGAATGCTCTTTTGTTCTCATATTTCTTCTCTATAATCTTTCGTGTTAGCCACTATTAGATCTAAGACGATAGGTTTGATACAATTGTGTACGTTGCTCTATTGCAATCAGAGAAGTGATTGCTTTCGATTATGACACGTCTGATACAATATGGTAATACTTTGTCCAATCAGATCATAGCCAAAGCATGACGTATATGGCCGATCAACTTATTTAGGTGTTGATGGCTGGATGACATAAATAATGAACCGACGAAAGAACAAACAAGAATGCAAACAAAATAACAAGAACAGAAATAATGAAATAACATCATATCAATTGGTTTCCATATGTATATCGTTCACCGTTGCCATATATTTTATTTATGTTTATTTTGTTTCCACTGCGTGTTGTCGCTAAATGCAAGACAAGGTGGACAATTTATGGTTATAGCACAAACACAATATTTCATTCAAAGCCTCATGATTGGATTTCTTTTCTGTGGGACGAGCCTTTCGATGTCCGTTCAGCAGCCTCCGGTGTATACATCCTTTGACAAATGTTCACCTATTAAAACATTTTAATCTATCGTACATCCTCTCCTAGGTTTCTGTATGGCTAATGGCTATAATGCGTTCCTACTAAACAAATATTGGGAAAGATTCAGATTTGATTTACGAAAGCTAATTCATAGTTACCATTCTAGTGGAATTCCACTCAGATAGCGACTTTGCTATATAAACGAGCTAGGACCATAATATTTTCAATGTGCTTTTTTATTGCCACTCCTGTCTGTGAAATGCGCAGTATTTGTTTACAGTTTTATCTTGTCTGGATTAATTACACACTGCAAATTGTCTAAACGTGTGAGTGAGTAAATGTAAGTAATAACAAACTATTATTCAAGAGATGGTAAACAATCATTTACCTCTGAATAGATAGATATATTATCTTTAATCACACACACACACACACAACACACACACACACAATATATATATATATATATATATATATATATATATATATATATATATATATATATATATATATACCACATCATAGTTATATCATACTACGGACGGACGTAGATACAAAGTAATATGATCAGTTTAACGAATATGGACGATAGTCAGATAGATAGATAGATAGATAGATAATAATAATTAATATATAGATATATTGATAGATAGATAGATAGATAGATAGATATATAGATATATATAGATATATAGATAAATAAATGTACATTTATATAGATAGATAGAGAGATAACGTATTAGCAATTGTTTAAGATATTGCTGACGTATTGATTTAATAAACCATTCAATGTTAGCTTGTAACATTTAATGGTTCTGTCACTAGTCTTAAGAGGAATGGTCATGTTTTATTTTCGAGCAGACGGACAATGTCTCCATCATCCTTTGTATTTACCTTTTTGTTGGTTAATGGCTTCCATTGTTTTCTTATGCACCTTTATTCGGATTCCAGTTTTATGAAAGGAATATGTACATAGGAAGTCCAGTACAAGATACTGTAGCATTTCAAGTGGAATGATCATGCTTCGTCTAATATAAAAAGAAAACAAATGTGTCCCATATCCCCTGCCATAGCCAGGTCATATATATATATCATAAAATGTACCTAAGATAGTTCTATATTTTCAATGTTTTAAATAATAACATAACAACTTGTGTCCACTCACCAAACATTTAAGCAAACATTGATAATCCCAGATAATAATAATAATAATATACGAAATTAATATACGCCCTATATAACCTGTAAGAAGGTTACTCTAAGGCGCTTGACAATAAATATTTATATGGATGTAACAGATTTACATCTTTAAAAATACGTAATTCTTTCCAGCCAAATGCATAATATATTCATCTAGGAAAAGCTGAAATAAAAAGATTAGTTTGCATCTTCTTTTTGTGGGGTTCAAGGGTCTTGCACTTTCTGTTGGTTACTGGAAGATTATTCCATAAGGTTGCAGCAACCTTTCTGAAACATATATTACCGTATGTCACTCTACGGGTTCTTGGTACGGCTAAGAATGCTCCAGACTCAGATCGTAGAGATCTTGTCGGCTGATACAAAACGATAAGTTCCTCTAAGTACTGAGGGTCAGTCGCTTGAAGTGCCTTAAAAGTGTACATAAAATATTGTACTGCGACCTATATCTAACCTGAAGCCAATGCAGGGAGTTCAAGACTGGTGTTATATGATCTCTTTTATGAGTGGGAGTGACTATCCTGGCAGACGAATTCTGTACTTTCTGTAGCCGTGTCATCAGTGTGCTTGGAAGACCATACAACAGAGGGTTGCCATAATCTAGCCGAGATGTTATCAGGGCGTGTGCCAGTGTTTTGCAAGCATCCAATGTGATGTACCGTCTGATATGACCAATATTACGAATTTGGTAATAACAGGCTTTGTTCAGGGATGTATCAAAATATACTCCTAAGTTCTTCACTGACGATGCTACAGAAACAGTATTCTTACCTAGCTGAAGCCGGCTACATATCGCACCAATTGGGTTTGAATACAAACAGTAATTACGTGGTCCAAGTACCGATCATGGTGGCACCTCAAAATTCAGACACTTACCTTCTGATGTCGTCATTCATGGCAACACACTGAGATCTGTCACTCAGAACCTACGCCCACTCGGCATTGAAAAAATGAAAATTGACAATGGCGAATGACAGATACAAATTTAATTACTCCCATTCTGAAAGGAAACAATGATGTTTGCGATACATTATCCATAGATAATTGATATTATCTTATATAAATTTTATAATAAGAACAAAAGAAGAACCTTCGCCCACTCGGTATTGATGAAATGAAAACTGACAATGCCGAATGATTAGGTAAATTTCCTTATCCTGAAATCCAACAAAGTTATTTGCCATCCTGCATATGCATATATTGAATATTATGTCATGCAATATAGGCTATGATGTTCGAGGCCTTATGATGCCAATCAGTCAGGCTATATAACATAGTCACTAACATGACATAAACTTTGATGATAGTGGATCAAACACATATGCTATTAGTTTGAATGTCAACAATAACCAGCTCCTAGTTTTTGACTACACCATGTGTTAATAATGGATAACAATATTCAGCTTCTATATAACCGTTGCAGTTCTGCATTGGGTATGTGACTTCAAGTGGTCACTTTCGGGCAGCATTATATAAATCTAACTCTATCTATCTACCTATCTATCTATATAATTATATAACTATATATCTATCTATATAGCTATCAATCAATAAATCTATCTATTTCTCGATATATTTAGCTAGCTAGCTATTTAACTGTTTCTCTCTCTCCCACCTTATCTATGTATGTATGTCGGTCTGTTTCACACACACACACACACACACACACACACACACACACACAAACACACACACACGCATTCTCTCTCTCTCACACACACTCACTCACTTACCCATTCTCTATATCTCTAACTCTCTCTCACTCTGTCTCTAACACTGTCACTCATTCACTCTCTCTCTCTCTCTCTCTCTCTAACTGTCACACACAAACACATACACACACACACACACACTATCTCTCACTCTCAGTGATATTATTAATATTATTTTTATTATCCCCGTTTTATTTTTTGTAATTTATTTGATATTATCTCAAAACTTTTAGTATCCCAAATACTTTCTTCATTTTTCTTGGCGATTTTCATAAGGAACAATCAAATTCAAGATTGCAAAAAGAGATGACAATTCATTCATGTACATTCTGTTCTCATATAAGTTGTGTGTGTATTCAGGTATTTTCTTTAATGTGTGTGTGTGTGTTTGTATGTATTTATGTATGTGTGTGTGTGTATGTGTGTGAGTATGTGAGTGTGTGTGTGTGTGTGTGCGCGCGCGCGTGTGTCAGTACTTCCTTTAGTGATTATTGCCAAAATAAAATTTCAATAACGTTTAGATGTCTCTGCCTTTGCCTTTTAATAAAATACTTTACAATCAAATTCGAAAATAATACCGTGGTAGGTATTTAGACAATAGGTAGTTAGACAATAGGTGGATAAAGAGAGCTGAGGAGAAGAACAAAATATGTCAATTATACATGGTCAGAAATATGACTCGTCACGTAATATCATTAAATTGCCGAGCTAGACATATCAAGAGATACAAGTTTCGTACTGTGTTACCAATCAACATCACAGACTTCCCGGTGAGAGGAAACAACCACTGCATAATACAGAGTAACAACTGCGAATATCGTATATCGTTTATTTGCATTCCTGTTCTCGCTTCCTTTTGACATGTCCGTGTAAACGACAACTTCAGAAAATGTTTACGACATTCTAAGAATGAGCGAGGAAGTTGTTTCGGTTTTGTTCTACATTATCATCATTGATCATTTGCATTTAATTGTAATTTGTTTCATTTGTATAATTATTTCATTTACAGCGTTCATACATATATTTGATAAGTTAATCAAGCCTTAAATCTGTAACAGGGCCATTTATTAGACCCCACAAACTAGGTATTTTTTTTAACAAAAGCTTTTAAGTCCATCCTTATTAGAGAATGATTACATGATGGCTACAATACATATATACTTCTCATTTACACATCAAACATGACATTATACATACAAATTATATATTACAGTGAAATTGATGATGCAGATGATGGCGATGACAATGGCTTCACCAACATCATACTTATCACATCTAGAAGAAGGCCTTATTGCTGTTGATGACAGTGATGAATTCACTATTGCTAGGCTGAAGGCAGAATTAGAGAAGAAGAACAAGATAATAGTAACTAGTGCTCACCAGATATCTCAACTCAAACGGGAATTGAAAATTGAGCGCTTTGAACTCAAATGTTTTATTTGGGAATGATGCCTTCTATACTGGTTTTTCATCACACACAAAAACTCATCGGAACCAACTGCCTAGAATAAACATAGTCCACATTACGTACTAGGCGATACCAACAGTTTAGCTGTAAGCTACTTGTAAACAAACTATTCATGTTTCCGTGTAGGTTGAGATTAGGCCTGATATAACTTGTTTGTCTGGTTTGGTTGATCTGAGTGAGTCGGCTTACAGCGTGGCGGGAGACAAAGGATTCACCATCAATAATCTACTGGAAGTCTAGGGTGTTGGTCTCAATATACCTCCCTTCTTAGGGGATAAAGGATGCTTCAGGTTAAAAATTGTATAATGTTGATATGACTGTTGGTTTGGGGATCTGTTATCTCAGATATACCTTTGTGTTTACCAAATCCAACTACAGTTAATAATTGCACTTCATATCCAGCAATCTTTTCCCCTCTTGGTTGATGCCATGTTCTTGGCTAAGATGGCTCTGCTAGATCTTCAGGGACAGCTTTCTGTTTCATCATCTTGAACTTGGCCACCTGATACAGCAGTACTGCAACATGACCACAGCTCGCTCGATCACACTTAGCTCATGTACAAGATACGCTGATGACACTTGGTGCTCACTCATCACTTGCTGCAAGACTATCTGTGTCTCAGTAGTTTGTTGATAAAACAATTGGATTCCCAAGTGCAACCTGCTATAAAACAATACATAGTCATTACCATAAGTATATTATCCATATTAATTTGTTAGTAATTAAATTGAAGTTTGTAAACATTATAGACATTCTGCTTGGCTAACATGTATTGATTGAAATATTAATGTACATTTAATTAAATGTATACAGATCATATGAATACAGTATATGTATCCATAATAAAAATATTTATATCCATGTTTTTGTTATATATTAAATTAGAATACATGAAAAATACTTACATTGACATGATGTGGTTCTAGATTTTTCTTCATGGACATGTAACTCCGTCCCTGAATGTGGCACCAAATAGTATTAGGCAACGCTCTAATACATCAGATTTAAAAAATAAAAATTATGTAGTATCTTTTAGAAAGGGATAACAAATAAAATAAAATATGAACGCTTTATTTAAAAAGATATATATTTTCTAAACATACGGGTGATAGCCTAATCAAAGTGGTACTCTTCATTTGTATAGATATAATCATGATGTGACCACCTGAAGCCCAGATTGATCTGAACATACAGACGTATGGGGTTATATATAATCCAGTTTAAGTACACGTGTATAAGGGAAATGAACATCCATTGTAATATGTGTAAATCACTTTCAAACATTGTCAGATACTGAACTAAACAACGAAGGAATGGATTAATAGCACTAGACTGACACTTGACTAGATCCTAGTAACGGAATAACAATAACATAATACATACCTTTTATGCAAAACATTTAAGTTTCGCTGAAATATTTATGACCATTTCCAAGGTTAGCATATCCAGAAGCTTTGTTTCTTATGTAAATTTCAACAAAACGATATCTGTATATCACTGGACTGGTATTCCGCCATGTTGATGCTTCTCGCGAAGATCCATCAGCCACGATATGGGTGTACTCGTGAATATTCAGTAGGAAATATTAATAAAGGTCTATGACTACCATAGATAAAGTTCATTCTAATATAAAATGCTGCACTAGTGAAATATTGTTAACAAATGGTAAAAACAAAACCTTTCAGGTGATGAATTTGATTGATGGTAATGTATTATAATTTTAAGAGTATCTACTTATTGAGACTATTTAATGTATTAAATACATAAAGAATAAATAGAGTCAAGATTATTTATCTCCACAAGCAGAAAAATAAAAATAAAATGTTTCTCGTGATCACCATTAAGGATAGGGGGGGGGGGGGTCCGTACGTTATGCCATTTTCCAGTTAATTGAACCTAGAGTCCAAGTTATCAACATCATAAAAATAAATAGTAAACCTCAAAGAGCTAAATCTTCTTCATATATATGGGCATTATATAAATATCACATGATTTCTCGTAATAGTGTAGTGGGGAGTTGAAAACATGTTGTACAGTGACACAATTTACCCAAGATATGGGGTAAGTTGTACAACCCTTTGGGATAGGTTGTGCCCGTTTGGGGTAAGATTTGCCAGTAGTGAAAATCACAATAACATGCATATTGTTTATAGCACATTTGATTTTTGCTTGTAATACAATTTGCATTGTATAATAAGAACATTTTAGTAGTTGCTCCTGATTCTGAACAGAAATGTAATTTTACTAATATGTAATACCTCTGGGTAAAACACTCTCAACACTCAACTATAATTTCATTAAGACTGATACAAAAGTTATACCAATCCTACCATAAAAGATTATAAATATGGAAATATGAAACATTATATAATGTTCTAATCTATTTTCGCACATGATATGCTATAATGTTGCCCCTAGGGCTAATAAGGTTCTACTCTATCTGAAACTGTAATGGAAACGAATTGACATATAGAGGAACATTTAAACACAACAATATATATAGAATATTGATATATTCTAAATCCAATATTTAGACTAATATCATTACGAATGTTTGGTAAGAACTATATATGTTGATCACAGTTTACTTTACGTCAGCCTACATGTGCGTTAGGCCAGACTGTAAGCAACTAGCCATTTGTTAAGGTTGCATGTGAACACAAGTTGGCAGGAACGTCGTGCAGATCTCCCAGCAGTCTTTGGCTTGGAATGTTTGTGGATGATATCATCCCTGATGAAAGAGCCTTGGTGCTGTGAATTTGGAAGAAACGAAACATCTTCAACATTGACCTTCCTATCAACCTTTTGCAAGAACACACCATCAAATTTATCATCATTTACAACATTGTCTCGTCATCATCATGCTGCTCCACTAATGTTTGTTCGCCTTTTGTGAAAGGAACTTTTTTGGACTAGGTCTAATGGCCTTGCCCTTTTTTGCTTGACTTTGATCCAAGGCTGTAGCAACTGTATTTCGAATAGGGGTGTCATCCATGATCCTGGAACTGCCTTTCTTACGTTTCGTGGTAGTCTTTCGCTTAGGGGTGGCCTTTGGAATGGGTATAATTACAGATGGGGACACACACATATCACCAGAACTGCGGTGAAATGAGGGAGATTTGTCAAGGATAGCACCTGTTGTTGAAGTTGATGGTAAGACAGGGGAAGGAAGGAATCCCCCAAATGTCTCTACAGACAACATTCTCCTATTCGATTTTATTATCAATAGCCACGCAGTCACTGTCATTAGCTGATTCATTTGCCTCCTCTTGGTCTCCCTCTATCTTTCCGATCAGTTGGTTCAGCTGGAGTGAAGTCAAGGTCTGTGAACAGGTCCATGTTAAAAGGGAAAATGAATGTGCTTTGGAAGCCAGACAATATATTCCTCGGAATCATAGCCAACATATGCGCCTCATTCACGATGGATTGACTATCGTATATAGATACGGTCCCTTCGGTATGTATACGCATCCAGGCACCCATCGCTATATTATTAGCATGCTAAAGTGGTCATAAAAAGCCCGCTCTAGTGGTTGTAGGCGATGATATGTGTGGTGTAGAGACAATGTCAGCATCATACTACCCTTATCCCTACCCAGGTCAACAACCTTTAACGTTATGTATGATTCATGGTTGTCTAGTATGAGAATAATCTTATGTTCCTTTGAACATCGAGTTTGTTGAATGATGTGATGCATGTATTGAATGATGAGTTCTTCATTGATCGACCCTGATTTAACTGCACAACCAATTGATCCAGGTAGGGCTCCCTTGATAAAGTGGTTGCGATAGTTGACATGAGGAAATATGAACATGGGTGGTACTGCATTTCCTGATGTCTCAGTAGTATATACAACACTAACAAGTTCTCCTTTCTCTCCTGTTGTCTCGGAGCCAACTTGTTTTCTTCCACATTGTCTAAACACTTACCTCGGAGTTTGAACCCTTGTGCAACCAGATTCATCGCTATTATATATGTCATCTGGTTGGAATTTGTACCTGTCCATAGCTGAATCAAGGTTATCATAGAACTTACCCACAACATGGCGGTTGAATGCAGTGGCCCTGGCAAAAGAAGTAGCTTCAGAGGTTCGCATCGAGAGACTGTATCTCGACTTGAATCCAACCCACCAATCTATCCCCGCTTTTTGTTTTGCTCCCAGCATACATCGCGTGTCCAATATTAGGCCATGGAACATGTCTGACAGTTGTTGTGACATGATTCTTCTTCTATTGCAGCTGGGATAACAGTATTTCTCATGGTGATGGTTTTATAACCAATCACACTTTCCAGTTCAGTTTGCCGCTTAGACACAAATCGCTTGAAAATCATCATGCATACATTGAAGTCCTTTGCAGCTGCTCGCACTTTTTGGCCATTGTTGACTGCATCAACTGTGCGTCTTGCTTTTTGTTTTTATATTTGCGTGGCATTTTGTCATGAAAAAGATAAATATTGTAGAAATTATCTAAATATAACGTATTTATTTGGCGGCCATTTTGAATTTTCAAATTTTAGGCGGGAAACGTTGGCGTAACATCTTGGTTCCTGCTATTTTTGAAATCACCTCTCCCCCTAGGGCAAAGTTTTATGCTTTCTTCACAAAGTGCACGGGTTGGTCTTAAATTGTCACCAAGCCGCTCCACTATGTTATGATGAATAGATGTAGTTAACTTAAATTGTCACCAGTATGTGTAACCTTAAACTACACAGACTCAAAGTTAATTATAATTCCAATGTCATTATTCACAACAACACTGATAAAGAGCCCCAATCTCAAATTGTATAACCTGAAGTAAGTTGTGTCATAGCACAACTTACCCCATCATCACTGGCATATTTTCACCTGAAGTAAGTTGTGTTCTTGCACAACTTACCCCATCATCACTGGCATAGTTTCACCTGAAGTAAGTTGTGTCATGGCACAACTTACCCCATCATAACTGATATAGTTTCATCCTTTTCGTCAGAGTACCTTTGTTCTTTAGAAAAGTCACATGTCGCCAACATCAATAAGAAATGTATGTTAACAATAATCAATATATGGCAGCACATTTCAGTCATATACACTCAGATATCCCGGAGGAGTGGCACAACCTACCCCATCCTCTCCTAAGTTATCTCTTGGACTTGGTTGTAAACGTTCATGACATAATGTATCGACTGATAGGACTTCATCAATTAAACATCACCAGTCGTTATAATCTAGGGATGGAGTCAAACATTATGGAGTTAATGATATGTTCTTTTGTAAAATGCCTCTTTAATTATATGACACATCCAATTAAGTGAAACAGCTAGTCACATATGTAGTCATTTAGGAGGCTATTTACCACTTTTGTGGCATTTGTTCATCGTAAAGGCTTTAATTTATTGATTTCAACAATACAATTATTTAGCATTTCTAACGGGTTCCTATGCTACACATCAACAATACCTGTTCATATCTATGTCTATAGTGTCATAGTTTATCATATACCAAATACCTGATTTATTAAAATCTGGCTTAATTATATAACAGTGATAAATTACTTGAAGTTTACATTTAGTAATTCGTAATTTAAAAAGTAAACAATATACAATACATTAGTTTCTCCAAGTCATATAATCGGTATATATGTTGCATAATCCCATATCAGGTTATTTACTTATCACGATTACAACTAATTATCAACCAGTTTTAGAGAGCGCACTTAGGTAATCAGCTAATTCAGTATAAAAACAAAAGGAAATAGGTAATATTAGAAACTAAGCTTGGTGTTGTGGTGAAACATTTATCCTATTTCTAGATGTCATGGCCGTTTGGCAATGTATCAATACAGCGCAATGGAATACAGAATGTTCAATAGTAAATACAAAAGGCTAGCAATACATACATTTTAGATAAGTAGGATACAAAAATAGACTATAAACGAATAATATAATATATAGTTAAAGATTAGGTTACACGATTGACATACAATGTCTTCTTCCATTTACAGCTTTGGGTCAATTAATAGATAATGAAGTGAGAATGACAAACAAATAAAACAGTTTTCCATTGCATATTAATAATAAAAAGAAACGCCAGTTAAAATATTATGAAATGTTAATCGTAATTATTCTATTTTAACGTGAATACTTTAATAGATAGTCAAACCAATTACAACGATTTCCCTCAGTATTACTCCGCAAAACTATTCCTAATATTCCTTATATGATGATCCTATTTATGCTAGAAATAAAGTGGAGGCTTTGGTGTTCGGGGAGAATCTCCAGGCTGTCGCTTAATCAGCACAGCCTCTATGTTGGAGTGGTTGAGAAACTCTCTCCCACCACTCACAGGGGAGCAGTACGGAAAGATGGAGCCGAAATACCCTGCCAGAGTGTTTTACGTCCTCAGGGGTTTTTTAACGTCCCCCTTTATTTTAAATAATTCAGTGGAGACGGCAGCGCCATTTAACGTGGTCAGCCACCCACGATGTAGTGAGCCGAGAAATTAATCCCTGCAAAAGTTTCGACCTCTTACGGTTCGAACCTGCGACCGTTGGCACCAAGTGCCGGTGCTTAACCGCTAGGCCACCGGAGCTCACTGCCTATAAAGTGGAGCAATTCAAACGTGGCTTTTATTTTATTTCACTGAGCATACTTCCTCAATCTGCGATCATCGGAGTCTTCAGTTCTGATCGTAAATTAAATTAGTAAAGAAGTTTAAAGATTGTTCAGTTTCCTTTTATGTATCCGCCATGTTTGATCATTACACTGTGGTCGCAGTTAAAACATTTTGCTTCATTGCCTTATGCTTTCAACTTGACACCTAAATTAACGCTAATATGCCGTCACATAATTAAATATGCCAAGGGTGCGTTTTATGATAATATTCAAATCAAGTTCTAACGTTGATAGATATATTACATACCCAACGGTTGAACAATTGAAATATAATTGAATCATATACTACTATAAGTTATTTATTAATATACCATCCTAAAAACAGCGTACACCAGATTGTGTAATGGGGCAATGAAACAGAATTCCTAACAAAGCTCTTACTCTCAGGAGAAGGAAATTAGCATATTAATACATTTGACTATTGTTGTATGTGTTGTGTGGAGGGTAGTGGGTGTTGCTAGATGATTCGTAATTTCACAGTAAGTTGTCAGAGAGACCCTAATGCTGGCAGAAGTATCCATGGAAGGGTATGAAATAAAACCAAGATAAAGCCGTTAACGGTGTAGTACGGCAACTATGACCTCGGACATGGTACTAACACAGAAGACAATGACCAGACAGTTAGAAATATATTCTTGATGTAACTTATGAGGGTCAGAAGAGCGTCCAGACACGTTATATTAAACGTGGGTCGTCGTACAGCCTTGTTATATTCCAGCTGATGCCATCACACTTAGCAGATCGTAGAATGGAGAACAGCGGACTATTAGCTAATAAGAGTTATTTAACTGTATATCACAATTATATTAAAATGATGGTGAACACTCGTCGTTTTCAAAGTAACTAGTTTTAATCATTTTAGCATTCACTAATCCCTTTAAATATATTAAAATGGTAACGGTACAACTTCCTGGTTATACAATAATAGTGACATAGAGTCTAATGGTATGATTGACAAAAGATAGGTCTATGTCACTTCATATCCAACCAATATGACGAGGTCTTAAAAACATACAGAAAGAAGATGATTATGTTATATGGCTAAATAGGAATGGTCCAACGTAACTGTGAAGCCATTCTGAATTGAGTGATTATTCAGCTTTACTTGAGTAAAGATGACTGGTTAATGAACGTTGCTAAAGTATGCAGGCAAATCGCCAATATAAAACTATCCCAGAAACAATGGCTTATAAGAGTATCCACGAATAAAGGTCTTCTCATATCATAACGACATAGATGACGATCCATAATTTAAATAAATTTTCAGTCTAACACAAACAAAAACGATTTTAGATTTAGTAGACCTAATAACGAGGTTTAAAATAGTCAAAATATTGTACATATCTAAAAAACAAATTCATGATTATGACGTGTGGCCTTCTGATCAGGATTCCATTAGTGTGACAAATACGGATTCCACTTTATCATATAAATCTAACAAGCGCATTTATCGGCCGGTTATACAAACTTATTTAATATTATTTCCACTAAAACATGTAACAATTATTTTGGGGAATTCAAATGACTACGCTACCCAGACATTTCAATAGCCATCGAATTTACTTTTGAAACAAAATTATGTGAATTGGCCTTCAGTAAGTGTGTGTGTGTCTGTGTATGTGTGTGTGTGTGTGTGTGTGTGTGTGTGTGTATTATCAGCTGCCTTGATATGGCTGGGTCCTCAAGTATTTAGCTGTTATAGAGCCTACTTAAATGTGACGCCTCCTAGGACACCTGGCGATAACAGATCTGTAACCTTTTGATAAGAGCTAAATGTCCTTATCCATTGTGGTCACATATTGTAACCATACCTCTTAAGGTGGCTGGTGTTCACATATAATTGATAACACCTATACACCGTCAGGCGTCGGTCATCTCTATAATTTGTATGATCTTGTCTCACCCCTCAACTGACCGTATAACATATTTAGTACCGTTGATAATCTCTCATATCATAAGAATTGTGCAAATTATGACTAAAGCATGAACTTTCTATCAGTGTTAGTACATGCTATAAGCTTCATTTTCAGATCGGGAGGTAAGGCAGATTTTACCTCAGAGCACCGAGAGAAGTCAATGACCTAAAGGTATCAGAATATTTCTGTTTGGAGTTATTGGTTAATGGTAAACATGTTCATGGTGTGCAAACCTTGCATTTGTGTTATAATAAAATTGCCTACATATTCCACAGAGGGTTGGTCATTATTTACAGATGAATAACTTTCACCTCTGAAAAAATTAAAAGTCTGAAACCTTAATATATCAAATATTGATGTCAATGAATGCAACCTGTGGTGGCTGGTACTAACACAATTGTTGTGCATGTGTGCTGCAGAATCCATGCCTGATGGTCGAAGTGAAGATACAAGCATCCCAACCCTGATCTTCACTATGGCAAAGTGTCATATCCTCATAAACTCATTCCAGTGGAACTCAAAGTGAATAGACTGGATGATGACGATGGTGTAGAAGCTACCTTCACGAGTACAAGAAATATTGTTTAAAGTTTAACAAAATAAATGTTTGCCCAGCAGAGCAGAGCAGAATCAGGTACTCCAACCTTGCCCATACGATCAGCAGCTGCCCAAAGGCTTCCACAGTCAACCGAACCTATACATTTCTTCTGCAATACGCCAGGTGACACTGAGACTTGCACCATGTAGTTGCAGTGGAAATTGACAAGAACGTTCGAAGATGTGCCACTGAATTCGGGGACACTGAACTGCTGCCCAAGCATTCTGTAGGAGACATGCTTGCCATCGAAGCAACATATCTCCGTGCATTATACAACCAAATCAGACCAGTCACACTCAAGGAGAGGATGAGGATCGTCTTCATAACACTATTTTCATTATTTTCATGGCACTGGTATCTCC
Organism: Paralvinella palmiformis; assembly: GCA_025642065.1. Taxonomy (NCBI): domain Eukaryota; kingdom Metazoa; phylum Annelida; class Polychaeta; order Terebellida; family Alvinellidae; genus Paralvinella; species Paralvinella palmiformis. The sequence continues at coordinate 65,203 of JAODUP010000815.1, read as the reverse complement.
CTAATCCAACATCCATCACACACGAATGGCGGACTCGACCATGGTGTATTGGTGCTTGGGCAATACATCTCTACCGCTAAGTCAGTAACACCTCTACCATCAAAGTACATGAAGACGCAGCACTCTACTGCACCGGCTGTACAACGTCCTGCAATACCTCCCGACCGCCTGGCTGCTGAAGCTGCCGTACAAGAAGATTATGGGTGGATGAGGACAATGACGACAGTTCTATAGAAGCAATCCATAGATGAATTGGTGTCAATGTATGCCTACCATGCCGATATCCAGCAAGTAGTGATCCCACCTGCCACGATCAATGAACCGTTACCTCTGTTCGTAGACAGGGCACACTCGGTGGCAATGATAAAACATTAAATTGCCATCGTCAAGGCGGCAATTCAGCACGTGAACCCTGGACAAGTAACTGTACTTGCTGCTGATCAGCGATTCTTCGCCCTTGCCAAGGAAATACAGTGGAGCTGGCTAGTCACACATGAATAGGATAACTTTGTGATCATGTTCGGCGATCTGCATATCGAGGTAGGTGTGTTGAAGGTATGTTCCATGATATACAGATATTGCCAGTGCTGTACTTATCAGATACCAGTACATGTGGTAGTAACAGCAAAGGTTTTCACCAATCTTCTGTGCATATGCATCTAACAACTGAAATAATAGGCTTAGTGTGTCAGTCAGAGGCTAGTGTAGTACAATCTGAACATTATTTACATAATTTGCATTTTGTTTCAGTTAATAGGAGACTGGTTAGACAAAAAGCCCTGGTACAAGCCAACATTGCCAGTTCTGGGACAGCAGATTAATTCGACCCTGGATGTTCGCTGTAGATCACACTCACTATTCCACGTGGCTTTGTGTACACGTCCATGATATGATGAATTTCTTTGACAAATATCCATATGTCATGGCAAAATTCAAGTCTGGGAAGTTTGTGATACACAAGACCAGCAACAAGTTCTCTGCCATGTCAATTGACCAATGTCATGAACTGAAATAGTGATAATCATTACAGAGTTTGAATAGCAGGCGATAAGAGGACATGGCGGTGTTCACTCAAGATCTATTGGTCCTTGACATGAGAAACATGATGGAAACCCCAATGACAGAAACTGTGAGAAAGATTGAGAACCAGACAACCCCACCTGCATTATCAACAGGAGGAACAAAACTGCACCTTGCAGTCAAACATATCTACTACACTGTCTGAAATCAGACCAAACTGAAACCACAATCGCACCTCATTTGGGATATATATCTACCTGACAGCCTGAAAGGTATAACCAGACAGAAGAGGGCAAAGGGCTTCCTCTACCATCATGCCTAAGAACTGGAATGACCTGAATTACCAAGCCCAGAGGCATCAAACTCTTGACACGAACTGATCTACTGCAAGTGCAAGAAGGGTTGTACCGGCCGCTTCAAGTGGACCAAGGCTGCACTCAAGTGCACTGCATTATGTGCATATTCAGGAAACTGTTAAGTGCAAACAGGCGGCTTAAGAGTTATGCGTCTATATCGATAATGCGTCTGTATTACATGTACCGGTATGTCCTCTACGTGTGTCTGTGGTCATTGGCCTCACTGTACTTTAGGCTTATAGCCTTTGTTCAGTGCACATTAAAATTTCATACTTTAGTTTATAATTTGCACGATTGTTACGATTATCGGCTACACAAATAAGACTTCTGACAATATGGCCAAGTAAATATTGCTTTGCCAGCTATCATAATGGATATACTGCGTTTCAGCTTTGCCGGGTGAAAATATATAAAAGTAACAAAATAGAATAAATGTTCTTTGGTTTGCTATAAATCGATCGGTTTCATTGATATTATTTGTTTTGCTTCTATATTTAATCGCCATGGGGTTAGACTGCATTTAGTAGAACCTTCTTCAGTATCATGTACAGCTTTGTTTAAATATCGATTAAACATTTGGATTAACTAAACATCTTACACTCTGGAGAGGGCTATAAGTGTACAGAATGCTATATTAAATTTCTGTTCTGGTAACTAGATTCACTGTGTTTTACATGACACATTATCCGAATTAAAAATATTTATAAAAAATAAAAGTAATATTCTGAAGATATATAGGATAATAAACTCTAGCTAATGACTACCAAGATTCCCTGAATCTCAGAAGTTATATATCTATTGAAGATATATTAAAAAACGAATATATGACTGTATAAGAATGCAGCATTTAGATTATTTTATTTCATATTATCTATATATTAAATAGTATAAACGGTACGTAAATCTACAAAGAACTACCCATATACATGAATATTTATAAATAAGTATATAAGTATTTTCCTATCATTAATTAAAGTGACCAATAAATTTATGTTATCAATTATTAGGTATTCAATATATTGGTTTGGATTAATATTCCAATGCATCCTCTACTCATATTAGTTGGAAGGTATTCTAATAATGATTTTATATCCTTAAGAATGGTCATATGTATAATTTAATATTTAAATGATAAACGAGTTAATGCTCTGCCAAGAAGTAATTTAAACAATAAGTAATCAGTGGGATTGATTACGTGATACTACGATTATATTTAAATATCAGGTGTGTTTACTATAGTTCTATCTGGACATATTTGATATTGTTGAATATTTTCAAGTTCCAAGAAATAATATTGAAAATAAAGAAAACATAATAAACGTTATAATCAGCATTTCATTGTCCTCGCATCTTTTTAATCTATATACCGAGATTGTATTAGTTTTAGCACTTAATTCAATTTATAAATATTTCCATTGAATATATTAATGATATACAACCGCATCATACGCGTTTTAGGTAATCGTTTATTTTTTTATTTTTTTATAATGATTATTTCACTTATGAAACTGAGATGTGTGTCAAGCTGCATCAACAATTTATGGAAGCGATCACTCAACAATAAAGGTAAATGAGAGAGATGAAAGTTGTTTACGTCTGATAACACATGACGATTCCAGAATAGTGATAAAACCATTTAATGGATCAAGACAACATTTACTTTTTAATTAATTAATGTGCGTGTGTGTGTGTATGTGTGTGTGTGTATGTGTGTGTGTGTTTTTTAGCTGTGTATAAAAAGGTACAGGCACAGAGAATCTCGAACCATGAATTCAAACTCTGGACGTTTCTTCAGGTGACTGAATCCAGAGTTGCGACTTTTCTTGCTGAGAAACGTGTAATGTGTAATGTCTAACCAGTCCCTAAGCCGCCAAAAGAACGGGCAGGCGTAACGAAGCGACTACTATTAAAGCTGTTTAGCTTAATTGCTATTAAAAGACTGACATATGCGCTGAAGCAGAACGTAATTGCGCGTCATAGCTTCGGTACTATTTGAACTATGTTATCATTTTCAAACCTGACCTAACGTCTGCTGTTCTAACTATTGTAGTTCTTAAATGTTATTTATGACAAGCAGATTAGAGCTAATCTTGAATATCATAGTTCAAACTGGACATAAGTGGACCTAGGAAAGATAGTTCTATTCCTACATACAACCAAGGTGAATTTTATATGCAACTAAAGTGTTTCTATTGCTGAGTTAGGAGTACATATAACGCTTTAAGAGCGTACTGTGCCTGCTACATACATTTAAATGCTGGATAACCAGGCCAGACACCTAAATGTATATGTGTGTGTGATGAAAAAATGTATTACAAATAGTATACTCGCACACATTTTCACTCACACACTGATATACAAACGTACATACACAGCCGCTTTGTTTGAGATACCTACTTAAAATATATGTTTTAAATTATGTCGTAATAATGTGAAGACTGAGTTATTAATTAGCACGTTAGGTATTATATCCATATTAAACCCACAAGTATTTTTTGAGGTCACTAGGATTATTTTACCGAAATTGTACAAGATCATACATACTGACGTAACCGTTTCTCAATTCATTTAAATGAGTTGCTAATTGCCATTTGTAATTGTACCAAATTGATAGACTGAGAAGGAATGAAGATTTATAATGGGTGTCATTATTACATATACTAAATCTGAAATGATCTTATTTGGTATACAGTTGAATCTTGTCAAAATTGCTGACATTGGCGATGATTAACGTTTCCTATCACGAAGTAGAGATGATATTTATCAAAGTAGTGCGATGCTACTATAATTGTTTCACAATTCACCACCAAGGCTGGACTCTAGGACACTAGGTGCTGATATGTTGCTGACAGGTGTATTCATTTAATCCTATCCTGTCTGGATTAGACGCATGTTGAAAAATTATCTGCATAGCTAAATAATGATGAACAACCACTTACCTGTATTCGAATATACATGAAAATCCACTCCGTCGTGAGAGGATTCACAGATTATCTTCGACCATTTCTATGTAGCCATAGCAGATATTGATCTTCTTACTTTATGATTTTGCGAAGATCTCCACACCTTAGATGATTAGCAGGGAAGTGCATCAACCGATCATGCTTTATGATCTTTTGCCACACCTATACTTATACAGATCAGATAAAAAGTAATATTAATATAGTAGTAGGAGGAGCAGCAACATCAGTAGTAGTAGTAGTAGTAGTAGTAGTTAATAATAATAATAATAATAATAATAATAATAATAATAATAATAATAATAATAATAATAATAATAATAATAATAATAATAATAATAAATAATAATAATAATAATAAAACTTTGATATCTTAAATTGGGCTAAATATAAATAAGTAGATTTTAACAATATTCCAAGATATATCTTTAGTTGCAGTTACTTTAGCATAATCTTGGCAATTTAATCTACAGTTGCTTGGAAAGATTTCATTCCATACACGTTAGCATGGCATATTTTATACCCTTAAATTTGAACAAGACTCAGATCGCAGCCGTTTCACTATTATTACCATATTTAATTGAGTATATAATATAATCACTTATCGCATCATATTAAAGATATTTAGACCTGAATATCTAAGCATAATAATTGGTTTTTCTTCATATTATCGTCTTTAAGAATTTAATCAACTGGTTTATCATACAAACAGTAATGCCTTAGGTATAAAGGCGTGAATCACTCGGTGAAATATTTAATTAAGATTTATATTTGGTTATGTTATATCCAAGACTGAATCACAGTTACTTCTGTCGGTTATCCAAGTTGAGAAATTGCCCTTAATGCCAAAGGAACATTATAAGCCGTTCTATAGTAACTGTGGATCAATTAAACCAAAGTGTATATATAAATCAAACACTATTAATATAACTATGAGTCTTTTATCCCTTGCTTCAATCTTTTCAATAGGTATGCCGATAAAACGAAGGTTAGATATACGACGGTAATGCTTCATATCTTTAACCACAATATTAGCACAGACTTGCAGGCTGATGTATTTATAATTGTTAGTATTAGTGGCATACGTTGATACACACATGTCCTCTAATGAAACAATCTTGAAACATCTCGAGCATGTTTCTATAAAATATAGTAATCGCATCCAATGCGATCTTGCACGTTTATTTCAGTAATCAAAGATAATATTATTTCTGATGAATGTTCGTAGTCTTAGATGTTGTTAAAACAGAATGCATACATATAAACAGTCAATTATATTTAATGTGATGACTGTTACACCTATAAACGAACTCTATGTGCAGCAATTTGTGTCCGTTTACACCTTGATATTGATACGGATATATGATAGGTACAATGAAAGACAGATATCTAAATAGCCAGACAAGTTGATAGATAGAAAATAAATAAGGAAAGTGGATAAGAAACTGTGATTTATCAATTTTTCAGATATTCAAACTTCGCACGCCACACTATATTATTAAATTACTGAATTAGCCCTGTCCACAGATGCTTTTCCCATTCCGGTTTACAGGGCGTCATCATAGACATCCCAACTGAAGAGCACTTAGCCATCTGTCAAAACAATTATCTTCTACATGTTAGAAAAGAGAATAGACTAAGTTGTGTTTTACATTCGTGTTCTCTGTGTTCTCATCACTTTAGAAAATATTTCAGGATTTCACAGAAGAGGTCAATAGAGAATAGAAATATCAATAGCTTTCACTAGTTTTTAAAAGTCACCATGACTCTAAATATAAAGTATCTTAATATATCTACTATTACGAATGAATATATATATATATATATATATATATATATATATATATATATATATATATATTTGTATCATATTAATCTGAGGTTTTTATATAACTCATTTTAAATATTATAACAAATAGCATTATTCCGAAACAAAGGTCAATTTTATAACAGGCTGAAGGTATGTGCTTTCTTTTGATACATCTATATATCTATATATCTATATATTTTGATTATGAAATTGTAAGATCAGAAATAGCACTGTGTTGCATGGCAATTTATGTCTGTCATCGCCGATAAATGTCTTACTGAAAAGTTGTATATAGGCTATTTACCAGCTATCTTTAGATTTTATTTATAGTCCATTAAAGGTATGTGATCTCCAGATCACAATTGTACATTTAATAGGAAGGTCACAGACTTCATCCAATAGATATATGCCACTAAGCTAAGTAACGTCCAGCGAGATTTGCATGGTTGTCATGGTCTGGCCTGTTAAATGGAAACCTCCATTCTAAAATGTTTGTTGCTGTTATTGTATAACCTATACCATTTGACATGACGATATAATGATGATGATTGATGTTTTACATCCACTTTTGTGCACATGGTAGGTGAGATGGGTCGGGCGACCTCGAAAGGTAAAACACCCTATATATATGGCCACGCTGAGAATCGAACTGAGGTGATAGTAATTTGTGATCTAACGCATTACCAACTAGACCACGGAGGTGCCCTGACATGACGATGTGAATGGATAACATCAATAATCGGATAGATTATTATTCAATAGGTGATTCCTATTACTGTAACATTATATTTATACATGATATCCTGTATTGAAAGTGAACTGTTTTGCTTTCTGAACCTCTTGTGCGTGCACTCTGAACTACATATAAATGTAAAAGAGTGTTAATACTGTAATGTAACAATATTTTTAATTTAATAATATACAGGTGATATATATATATATATATATATATATGATTGGTTCCCAGGTACAAAGCATAAATTATAATTCCCAACCTTGCAAATAACTCTTGCAGATCAAAATTATTCCCTAGATTCTTCAATTTGTCCCTGCATGCTTCTTTAATTAAAGTTTTCATTCTATATGATTCCTACGTCATGTAAAACTGTGATGTCTGGGGGGGGGGGGTGCTGGTTCATATAAAAGCTTAACATTTATGTAGTTTGCAAAAACAGTGCATAGTACTTTAAAGTACTAACACAAACCACTCATCTGTATATGCGCGTATGTCAGAATAAATTCATGGCGAAGTTGGTTTCGTAAGCTATTGGTCGGCTGTATAAATGATTTTCATTAAATACTACTTAAAATAATAGCAGTTTTATTAATATGATTGTCTGTATAATAAATGACACAACTACATTGAAATTAAAAAATCACCTATTGAATGTAACACTCATTATATAAAAACTCGACACAAACAAGGCTATACGTATTTATAGATATATCGAAATCGTTTACAACTGTAATACAATAACTTCTATCTTTGGAGAATGACAAAAAAAGTTGTATTACAAGTGTGCAACCGGCATAAATTTAACTATATATATTTTCTACATTGTTTAAATGTTAGGGTGTGGGTCCGTGTGTTTATTTCTGTGTTTTTGTATACATAAAAGGAGAACAATTTAGATTCTACATTATGCATAGCAAAGCTGGTAAAGTAAAATATCTTATATTAACGACTTAATGTTCTGGCATTGGGGTAATAAGGAATCTGGATCGAAATATATATAATGCCTGGCACAGGGCTGTGCGTTAGGATATATAGAAAGTTGGACAGGCTCAGAACAGCAATATCTAAACATCCTAAAAAACCTACACCTCCACAAATATATGCATAAATAATAATACATCTTCATTAATCTAAATATAAAATATTCTACACTTCCATATAGCTCTACATACGCATACCTATACGTGTCATTGTGTCGGAGCTACTCATCAGCCTGTTGGGAACAGCTAATCCTTGTGTCTTTGTGAATGTGATTCTTTGTATGTTTGTGTGTGTGTGTTTGTTTGTATATGTGTGTGTGTGTGTGTTTCTGTGAGTATATGTATATGTGTGGTATTTGTTAGTTAAATTGTTGCACGTATGAAAAATAACTAATCAATATTAGGTTATAAATGTTACAAAACCATATTTTGCCAGACTCATAATTTGATCCAGAGTAAAATCTCCCAATAGAAAAAAATATCTATATATTTACATTAGGTAATTCAGTCCACAGCTGAAAGAAAAATATTATGAAAATTCATTATTTCTGTAACTAGAAACTTTCCCCAATGTAGTTGCTCGCAATGTCCATTAAATGATATCCCAACCTCGTTCTAAATGTTAATGTTGTCTAATTAAGTTCAGTTATGGGATGTCATCCTTTTTACCATTGGAATTCTTAGAAGTAGCCGAATAAAAACGATAACACACCATCATTAGCTATTTAAAATATCCATGAATATGGAGGCCGCTTTCGTAGTCTAGCAGTCGTGTAGTGGACTACATACCTCATTCACCCGTATTCGAATCTTGGCGTGGCCATAGCTGAAGGTTGTTTCATCTTTGTTCTTCGTTTCATTAACTTTGGAGGTTACTCGGCCCATTTAGCCTACCATGTGTACAAACGTGGCCGTAAAACATCAATTATCGTCACCCATGGATACGGGTAATAAATTTGATGGAAAATGTTGGAAATGTTTCGAATAGTTTTTGAAATTAAAATCAATTATATAAACTCACCATATCTCCGAACAATTACCATGGTTTGGGTTTACTGCTGACTTGACATTTGAGGAAATACATGTATCATTTTTTGTCACTGATTATAGCCATTATAATAAGTTTATGGCTGAGTCAGTAATGCCGTTGTGTTTGAAACTAGATGGCATACCCCCAATTTATAAGTAATATGGGTTCACTACGCATGATATGAAGAACAATATCCTATAGCTAACCTTCCTTGAAAATAAAAACCTTTAACAACAATGCGAATAGAATAGCATCTAGAATGATTAGTACTGAGGTCATTCAACAGAAACAGCTCTCTCGAAAGTGCACACTAACATTCCAGCAATACAGGACATTAATTAGATAATATAGTACCTCACCCCGTCTGATTCTGGCGTAATTAAAACCAAATGCATATCTTAATTTTGCTATACCACGAAAATATTTTTTAGGACCAAAGAATAAACTGTATACTAAACCACTAAATATCAATATTATCCCGACGATATCGTAATCTACATGATTTAAAACCAGCTGATAAATGGGATAATATTGCATATTTATTGAATATATGATGCAGACATAGGTATTTGGATAAACAACAATAAACTGAAATTGGATAACGAGTTCATTGCTTTATCGTCCAAGTAACATGTAACGCAAACTGAGAATATTCGCATTAAGGTAGAATTCATTTATATAAATCAGTCCATGTTTATAATAAAAAATATGGCTTATATTTGACAAAACTCTAGGAGTAGAGACAGACGCACGTGATTGCCTTGTTTAAGTTCTTTTATTATGAAACGAGTTCTATGCCTTGGTCACTGGCTGTAGAATAAGTAGCCTCATCATATTAAAGTTGTAGGAAGAGACAGCATATTTTGTAAGGTTCCTAATACGTACTTATTTAAATTACCTTACTTATTGGTGTTTTGAAAGTAAAGTGTATTAAAACAATTGAAATTGAATAAGGCACTATTATTATTATTATTAGTATTATTATTAGTAGTAGTAGTAGTAGTAGTTTCATCGTCATTATCATCATTATCGCCATCATCATCATCACCATTATTACTATTAATTATAAAAATATATAAACCTTTAATGATATAGCTTATTAAATACGTTCGTGTCTGTGGCCCCAAAGACACAGAATAGATTAATAAAAAGACGATAACTAATAGACCGATCCAGGCGAAATGCGTTGCATCGGTTAGCAACTGCAGTCACGGGTTAGAAACAGCTATGGCGCCCACTGTTAATAGAGGATGGCAACTTTTTAGTAACGGTAAATACTGGAAATCTTTCGGCAAATAAGTTCGTATTACACGGAGACTGAGACTAGTATTTCAGTTGAAAGATGTTTGCTTTTCCAAAGGATTTAGCATAATATTTATAAGGATATAATCCAGTTATTCAATGGATTTTGAAATTACACTTTCAGCTGACTGTAAATTGATTTTAATGAGGATTTATTAATATTTAATCACGGACAACTTGCAAGTTTTGGAAACACTATTTTTGCTTGTAACCAATTTCACTTGTATATTCTTAAATAAAAACGTTATTACATTAGAATATTAAAACCCTTGACATTTACATGTAGTAAACATTGCACGAACGACTGATTCAGAAAATAAAACAGTTCACTTTAAATGCAAGATATCATGCACACATACCAATGCTACAGTAATAGGAATCACCCATTGCAATATAATCTATGTGATCGTTTATTTTATCCATTCACATCGTCTTATCAGTTAGCAAATGTTCTACAAAAAATAATTATAGACAGGCCGGACCATGACAGCCATGCAAATAGTGCTGAAATTTACTTAGTTTAGTGGCATATATATATATTGGATGAAGTTTATGCCATTCCTATTAAATGCTAAGTTATGATCTGGAGATCACATACCCTTAATGGACTATAACTACGATCAAAATATAGCTGGTAAATAGCCTATATACAACTTTTTAGAAAGACATTTGTCAAGGACTAAACGTGTAAATCGCCATGCAACATAGCCATTCTTAGACTTCTAACCCGAGACCGTAGTGTAAAAGTCAGTCACACGGTGGCGCCAGGGGTTATTGAATCGGTCTATTGCTATACAACTATATAGACCTCACAAAAGCGATGCCCTAATTCACTTACCAAACACTTGGGAATAATAAACCTTTGTTTTGTAGTCTAACAACTAGTCTTAGGTTCACAAATGGTTCTCGGTTTACTATCTATCTTCGTCTAAATAAATCAAGACACGGCGCAGTGATATTTACAAACCTACAATTTATTCAGTATTAATCATTTCAATGCATTATATCTTACATATTCAACATATGATTGATGCATTTAATATATTTATACTTAGAAACGTGTTTTATTATGTGTTTGTTGGAACCTTGCTACATTAGAAAGATTGGAGTTAAATAGTTTCGCTGAAGAATAAACTTAAGTATTAATGGGCACTTTTCAGAATAAAGTGACCAGAACAAGAAAAACCGAATATATCTAACAATTTCCGGTACCGACTCATCTATTTAAGCCAGTTTACACTGTGTGTTTTTACATTCTTGTACCATGGGCTCGTATGTTCCGGTTTATCGCATCTATATAAGTTATATCAAAACTAACAGATAATAATTGGCGATATAAGAATAAATCTGTTTAGTCCACCTCGAAGAGGCAGCATGATATTAGGAGCCAATAACCATACAATTTCCATTGACTAAAAACGTCGATAGTAAATTAATCAAGTTCTTTAAACAATTAAGCTGTTTATATTAAATTCATAATGTTTTTTTTTTAGTTACAAAATGATGGGTTGACTTAGTGTCAAAGCAGTAGCTTATTGTCGTCGTCATTTTCAGTATAAAAGTAACTTTTGTTTTCGATGTTTTCTTACGTTTTCCTTTTTAATGGTATTTTGTTATTATAGTCGTGACGTTCACAAATCAGATTACGGGGATGCTGTTGAGGATATCGATCATCCTGATGATGGCCATGTCTCTAGTCGTTCTGGTTGTGATTCTGAAAAATGATTAAGATAAATCCGATTTAAAAAATAAGGATAGTAGGCATCAATTTTTCAAGCCATTGCGGCCTTCATTAGACAATGATAATTTATTACGTTTTTTGTTATTGTTGTTCTCATTTCTTGTCTCGTTTTCTTATTATTATATACAGGCGTTTAGGCAAGTAATTACCCACTGAGTGTCGCATATTATTCTTAATGAAGACATTTAGCCACATATATTCTGATTTCTGTCACTCGGTCATTCGTAACTGACATTCCAAAACGACATGCTTCTAAAATATATTAGGTTTTATATATTCTCTTTCCAATTACTGATTCTTGTATTATGGTGATATTTCTCTTAAGAAGAAAATATATGGACATGTTATACAAAAGTACGATAGGTGTGTTTGTGCAGAAATGTTACACAAATGTCATACAATTTACTTATAATGGGAACTGAAGAGAAATACTTTTCATGATCGCTTGACAGTAGAAGAGCACCAGTTTAAAGTTAATACTTAGAATTAATCCATGAATAACTTTAAGACATTAAGAATCTATTCTAGGTCATTCACCAATGAATTTCGATAAAGATAATATAAATAGCATCCATTTATCAAAACATATAAGTGTAAAACTTATTATTAGAAATATAAAATATTTTAACGTCGGTTTAAGATTGTTAGAATATTTGAGTAGTCTGTGAAGACAGAACACATCACTTTAATAATAATGCATTTCTCTTCGTCCCTGACGAGTTATTTTCTCTATTTTATCACAAGCGATGAGCTCCTTCATTCAAAATAATTAAACATCACTCATGTTTATATTAAGGCTTGCCAGTAACTGAAACGCTTTTATCACCCGCAAAATGTATCATTCTCGTCATGAATAAAACCCCAATCCTTTTATTATTATCTTCAAGCTTTCTACTGAATCTAAAATGTCAATATTTCGATCGCATTAAGATGTGTCTTGAGCATGAATTACCTTCGATGGCATATTAACATCCTGTTATCATATTGTATTAGAAGCGTATTTATATTAACTCATATATGACACATCCAGTCATATCGATAGCTTATATTAATTTGTATGTGTCTAAATCTGTTTGAAAAATAGTACTCATAGGGAATATACCGAAATACGAACACATTATTTAAAAATTGAACAGTAATTTATTGTGTATTAATTAAGTTTGAGAAGCTTCTATTATCGGAAGTTTTTATTTTAGTTTTTTTTTAGTTTTATTATTACGGTTGTTAATACACAGGACGGCTATTACAAGAGAAGATATAAGAAAATGAATGTTTTAGTATCCTTTAATTATTTTATGATACATTCATTTAGGCATGCTAAATAACTCTCTTTAGCTACAAAATAAAGTCTTTTGTTTCTCTCACCTGTTCCAACAGGTCATTGTACAAGACTACAGAAACCATAATTTCCTAATATTAGAATACGTAGTAATTTGTATTAATCACAATTTGTACACTATTCGATAATCTAATTACTACAGTCTGACGATAACTAGCACAAAATAGAGAATAATATTCCCGAATACTTGTGAGTCAGAGGAACATCAATAATGAACAAAAAAGAATAACTAGTTTGTTGGCTATGGAGCTATCTATTGGGTCATTACAGTTATTTCTAAAATTACTTCATCCATAGATTAACGTAGCGAGATTATAATGGAAAAGAATGTTTAATACTCAAGAGTAGCGTGCGTTAATAGTAGTAGGTAATACCAGCTGTAGTGTTCAACTGTGTGAGTAAATGAAACAGGCTGTTACATAATGATCTGAAAGGTGGAGGAAAGCGATGAAGCTGGAACAAGTCCGATGTTATGTTCTCTTTAGGGAATGCATGTTACGACATTTTCAGCTCAGTTCTGCACATATTATTCCACATCCAAATACCATCGTTAACGAGAAGAACAAAATTGCACCCCATATATCCAGCGGCTATGTGTGACGATTGTCTGACTATGATTACCATAGTCATAATAATCAATACTAAGCTGTTTCATAATCTCACCAGTTGGTTTAGATCACATTAACTAATTATTTGCTCATACAAAATATTGTAATATCTTTTCGACGACTTAATCCATTCAGTTTGGTTGCCGAGAGAGTACTGTATTCAGATTAATGCCTTTTGGTTGGCATGATGCCAAATGAAAATCGAAAACATACACTAATATCGGGTGTTCGATTACATCAGTAAGCAGCAATTAAATTAAATAGTATTAAGAGATACCTAGAACCTTCGTCAAGAACATCAACACCTTCAAGAGAATAGTTTATGGTGAACGTTTTCTTCGATAAGCACATTTCTAATTGCAACGTACTATTATTACTACGGTATTGACAGAATTATATATTGATCCGTATGTCTTAGTTACATGAAAGGCAATTTGGAAAAGTAGTCTTAATTATGTTACTATGAACCTTGAATGGATTGTTGATAGCAAGCCAAGCCAACGTCTATATCATAAATAATTCCCACCCCCTCAAAAAAAGGTCCAAACAAGCTACTTGTGATGAGAAGTCTTACACATACAGCATTAAAACAATACTACTTGTTAAATGCATGTATAACTAGTTACTTTTGAGTTATGCTTTATTGGCTTAATCCAAAACAATGTTTTGGTTTGAATATACATACACACACACACACACACACACACACACATATATATATATATACACACACACACACACACACACACACACACACATATATATATATATATATATATATATATATATATATATATCAGCGTAGCTTTATATATGTCAACATTAATAAAGTGTAATATCTTACCTTATCTGGGTTTTCCTTTTTTGCAATGAGGCATTGTTTGACATGCTGAGTGGTTACTTCTGCCTCATCCTATTTCTGTCTTCTTCCTTTGCATCTTGTTCCACGGCATATCCGGGAAACCATTGTTCCACAACCTCTACTAGCAGAGTACCTCCCGTCAACTCTCCCAGTTAGGTTGACACGTCTCCTTCTACCCCGTGTATCATAATTCTTATGACTTCCACTAGTCATTTCACCTGAAGAAACTTCTATATTTATCCAAACTATTGAACTTGATGTTGAATTAAAAACAAAATTGGTTATTTGCTGAAATAATATTTGGTAATGTAAACCTGGCCAAACTACAAACTTAACTATTTCAAAACTTCACCTATTTTACAATTCATCCCATAATACAGAGTGAAAGTGAGTTTATTTGCTGGGTACTGACTTGATACGATACAATATTACTTGCGGCAGTTATATGAACTATACAATAGGTCATAATACATGCATAGACTGAAGTTTAAACTGTCTCAGAAAAGCAACCCCTGCAGGTAATGTTATTTCACTAGTACAAGATACGGGTCCCTTTTTACCAAACTCTAGACACGCCCGTAGGTATCAGAAACGTATTTTCATGGTGTAATTATGATCCTGGATATTTGTTGGCACGAATAACGTTAACTATATCCTATCCTAACTCAGTGCCAGTGTAATGCAGACTTCCAGATAAAGGTGGATTGTCGGAAACACGTTCAGTAAACGATATAGACGAAGCCACTATTAAATGTGAACTCACCTTGTGCAATAATATATTATTTGGCTGTGTATGATGTCACCACTCTGTGTGTGTCTGAACTGAGCATGCCTGCATATCCCGTTACATAAGTCATCAGCCAGATGGCGACCAGTTCAAAATTAGTACGTTGTTTTTACCAACAATAATACTTAAGTGGTTCAATATTTTCTAGATAAAGGTCATGAAGTGCAAATTCTTAGCATTATAGGTAATTTTTACTACATGTTTCGTTGATAAAGGTTCTAAAATTAATAATTATGATGTGATAGAGCATATTGTATATTAGTATCGATTCATGTCTCAAAATGAAATCAATGAAATAAGAGAAAGATACAACAAAATCCATTATTACGAATGTAATCTATTTTTATATATTTAATATCCGGCTGTTTAAGATCGGGTTTTCGAACAACGTCAGTCAAGTGAGCTTTCGGATTTTCAGTGAAACTCATTGATATTTATTATACATTTATTCATGAATATTTGCGTATTATAATTATTTTTAAACATATCAGATAATCGACAAAACTGAACAGTTCCTTGCCACATTTTGTAATTTTAGTCTGATCTGAGGGATTCAGATGATAACAGAGTACCGAAGTAGGATTCTGGTTTTGTCATATATAATATTCAAGTAAGTATCTTCTCACCGAATTATGAGTTTCATGAGTCTACATGCAAGTTTCCGGGTGTGTGTGTATGCGCGCACGTGCGTGTGCTGCGTCTCTCCCTCTCACTATATATATATATATATATATATATATATATGTGTGTGTGTGTGTGTTTGTGTGTGTGTGTGTGTGTGTGTTTGTGTGTGTGTGTGTTTTAGGGTACATATAAAGAGCCAACAGGCACAGAGCATCAACATATCTAAACATCCTTCGAGACCTACCTCCATAAATCTAAATACAAATACAACTATACATACATTAATCTAAAAATCAAATGTTCCATACTTCCACATATTAATAGGTGTGTATGACGTGCTTGCGTGCGTCTCTCTCTCTCTCTCTCTACTATATATATATATATATATATATATATATATATATATATATATATATATATATATACATATATATGTGTGTGTGTGTGTGTGTGTGTGTGTGTGTGTTTGGGTATTTGGGTGTGGTTGAGTGTGTGTGTTTGTGTATATATACGTGTGTGTGTGTGTGTGTGTGTGTGTGTGTGTGTGTGTGTGTATGTATGTATGTATGGGTTTGTAAATCAAATCTGTTAATAATCCTTCGAAGACCCCCAAGCTTTCACCTAATATATAGAAGATGATACTCCGAAGACACTTGGCGATAGGAAAACGTGTCAATATTTTATTGGAGATGACATTCCTTATCCATTCTAATCTCATGTTATGATCCTATATGAGAATAACAAAGTATTATTTTAAGATTTTCAAATATTGCCGATGATTTAGATTTCCTATTACGTAGTACATTTTATATTTATGATATAGTACAATGCTACTATGACAGTTATACTATTTTACCAAAGGAACCAAACTTAATGTCGCCATAACACTTCATTATTGACCCCATTATTGTGTGAGCTCAATCCAAAATGATCATGTTTTGTTTACAATTGAATCAGGTCAGAATAGCAAATCTTGGCGATGACTAAAGCCTCACATTACGAAGTAGGGCTCACATTTTTCACTGTAGTACGATGCTGCTGTGATTTCTTTCTCCAGTTAATTACCAAGTCTAGATTCTAGGAAGTGATGATAACTCGCCGTGAGGAGAGGTTCTCTAATGGGTTTTCTTGTAAATTATCCTGTCGGGATTAGAATTATGTTGGCACACTAAGTTGAATAAAGGTGAACAACTCACATTTTCACGAGTAAAGACTCGGTTTTGAGTAGCTTCGTAGATTATATCTGATCATTTCTATGTAGCCATATCAAATATTGATATTCTTTCCTTCATACTTTAGGTTCATTTGCAGGCACATACATTTACCGGTACTACGTTAATGCTCTTGTAACGGTCCCCTGTACCACTACTATTCTAGTATAACAAGATATCTATCGATAATAATAATAATACTAATAATAATAATAATAATGATCGTATGAAAGCATTGTCATATATAATTTCCATAAATACTTTAAATGAGGAATGTACAACAGCTACAACATGATTAAATATGTCATACAGTTGTGTTTTCCATTTCCTTTGACATTTCAAACAATAAGACTTATGGGTATAATTAAGTCTAAGGTATTCGCTGTGTTTTTTTTTCGTATTTGCTCAGCGTCATTTTCTTTGATAATTAACTTTTGAATCAGTGGAGCTTCCGAATACGTCTACATAGCAATCTGGTTGAAGTGTATATTCGTTGAATAAATAGTTTACAGAATATTTATTTGAATGAGTTATTTAAAACCATGATTGTAGTTGTATTGACATTTAATGGTTCACTAAAACATTAATGTTTTGGGAACTTATATAAGTTGATTATAGTAACAGACTTTATTTTTCTGCAGCCAAGTTCCGTTGCCAGTGTCAAATGTCAGGTCAAATATTTCAATTCAAATAAACAGAAAAGTGAATATTCGCCACGACTTAACTATTAATTTAATTTGAGGTCATGACCAGTGCATCATCGAAACACAACCTAAGGTAAAATTTCCAAATGTTAAATTTTTCTAAATTTTATCTTTCCTTAAAAACTTCATGAATAAACGATAGTTCCTTACTAGGTAGGTATCGTAGGTCCAAAATGTATTAGATGTATATATCTCACAATAGTCGTATGTACCTACATTATGCAATGCAATTATGTTGTTGTTGTTGTTTTTTATTTGAAGGAAACTACCGTTTACAATATAACCCGTTAATTAGGTATTTTGAAACCAACACCCCCCAACCTGCACACACACACACACACACACACACACACACACACACACACACACACACACCGCTGCAAACTTCCAGATGGCGATTTTGTTTTCATCTGGTCATTTTATTTTAATATACAGGTTGGCGCAAAGGTCACTCACTACTTTTAAAATTAAATAACGTTTATATAATAATCTTATTTCTTTATTTCAGTGATATTTAATAAATAATTGGGAGATGTCCCATAGAAGAGTACTCAATTGAAGAAAGAACAAAGATTGGCGAATTTTAAATTGAAACAATCATTCCGTTTTCCTTACACAAAGACCATATCGCCCATAATTTAATGTTAAGAATATTCCCTTAAGATAAACAAAAGGAAGTGTCTGTTTCGACTTACCACGGCCTTGACGACCACATTCTGCGCAAATTGAGGAAAAAATTTAATATGTACATTAAAGTTGTGCAAAAGAAACGGAAACATCAAAAGATGTTCTAGGCAACTTCTTTGTCGAATATTCAATGGCAGACTAATTTCACGTGGAACGGAAATTAACCGGCCACAACTCTTGGAAGATTTGACAGCTGTCGGGTTTTTTTCCTTTAGGTAAACAAACCTCGAACACTCCAGAAGCTGTCATGCAACACACCTTAGAGTCTCGAAAGCTGAGAAGGGGTGGTATTTGAGGGATATTAGATCACACAATTACTGTGTGTGTGTGTGTGTGTGTGTGTGTGTGTGTGTGTGTGTGTGTGTGTGTATGTCGGTGTGTGTGTCATATGTATTACTTATACAAATTAGTAATTAAAACATCTTATTAAATAAATATCAATATATTGACAGTATTCAATTCATTATTTCTGCCATCATAAACGTTCTGTGATCCAGTTACTGGCAATGTCCTTTACGTTATATGTGAGCTTCGCTCTAAATGTTGATGATATTTAATTATGCCTAGTGACAGCATCTCCCTCAGTTTAACCATAGTCACGCATAACAATCCTCAGAAATATCCGAAGAGTTAAAATGATGTTACAATATTCGGGATTTAATTTAATAAAAACTATCTTGATTATAACCCACAAGAGCCATACACAAATGTAAACGAGCAATATTTATTTCAATATTAATTTATTCACACAATTATGATAATTGTTTTCTGCCTAGTCGTGGTGTACTAAACATGTCCATATACCTGCTTGTGAGTATCATAACACCTGGTTCAATTATATACGTTGGTTCCTTTACAGTGAACAAATTGTATTTTCCTATTTTAGTCTGCTGATTTCTTAATTAAAAACGTTGACAAATGCTACGATGACATAACTAGCTGAAATGATATCCTCTATATGTCAGTGACCTACACTCATAAAACTTTCAGAAATTTGATATGTCGCCATTATCACTAATTACCAAATGACAATACAGATATTACTCAAGTAATTAGCTAAATTAGCAAGGAAACAAAACATAAATAATCAGTCTTAGAAACGAATATGCACTTCATCGTTCAACAAGCAGCTTTAGTTCAAGATGAGGTGGACGGCTTTCAATGTATCTTGTAATTAAACAAAATGTCAAGTTTATGACATTTGCACGATTTATCACCTAACAGTAAGAATGTTTGCTACGTTTAAACTTAATAGTATCCTAAATATATATATATATATATATATATATATATATATATATATATATATATGTTGTGAATTTATAAATTTCCCTTGCATCTTCTTTGATACCTGTTGTGCCATACTACATCAGACTGATGGAAATATTATGCAACCATCAGTAATTTAATTAAATACAAATCTGTCTTATTAGGCATTATCAAAAACAAAAGTGACCAGCACAAAACGTCCAACATCTTTGAAGATGTCTATTTACGAATGTCGTCAATTTAAGACAGTTTTATGCTCATTCTTATTACGTTCTTTTATAAAGATGGGAACAAAATGAGCCATTATTTACCAATTTATCGCATCATATAAGAACAAATATGCTTTGTCCTCCTTTAACACACTGCATAACATTAGTAACCAATAATCCCCAAAATTATTTTGGCTAAAGCTGTTGTTATTAAAAAATGAATTGCTTTATAAAATTCGGTGGTTTAAAGTCAATTAATAGTGTGTTATCGTTGTTAGAAAACGAGGAGGTGAGCATTAGATTTCGAGTGGCAGTGTATAAGTCTAAATACTATTGCCCTTTTAACAAAATAGTTAACTTGCCTATTTTTGGTAATTAATTAACCACTAAACCTGTCCACTTGTTATTGTAGTTAGTCACGACATTAGCCCAGCAACATCGTCATTTCTGTGCCTCAAACATAAAAGGCTGATTATTTTCTTCTGACAATGAAATTAAATATTGCACACAGAAAACATATATCCGTATCTGTTAAATCGCATTATATCTTATATTTGCTCATTAGAATTAATGATAGTTGTATTTTTATAATATTGTTTATAACAAGATAACCTGAGACCTTGGTGCGCTAATTATGGACATTGATGCCATTGGTTAATTTTTTGGTTAATTTAAATATAAATCTTATAATACATTTACATATGAATCAAATATTAGATAGTGAAAGTATTTTCACATACACATTCTAAATACAGCCAAATTTCCCCGGTAAAGAATCCACACAACATATTTAATCTCTATTGGAAGTTTGAACGTGAATCTTTCCCTTACAAGTCATGTGTTAATTAGTTTTTGAAAACTAGCTAAAGAATAAACATAACCGACATCTTCAGAAGTGGGGAGTCCAGAGATGTTCGCGGTAATTTATATTGAGTGGTTCCCAATATAACTGAATAATTGATAATATATATATATATATATATATATATATATATATATATATATATATATATATATATATATATATATGCGTGTGTGTGGAGTGTATGTGCGTGTGTGCGTGTGCAAGTGTGTATATTCGTGTGTATGTATTATGCGTGTATCTTTGTATATGTGATCGTATGTGTTTGTGCACGTGTGTGTATGTGTATATTTGCGTGTGCATTTAAGTGTGTATGTATGTGTGTATCTGTATATATGTGGTTGTGTATATGTATTTTTCTGGGTTTCTTATGTGTGCGTGTGTGTAGGTATGTGTATGTGTCCCTGCATATAATACATTCAGTAGTTCTTACCCTGATACATACAAACACAACTAATTATTTCAGTAAATGTTGCTTTTATCTTGATAATATTCCAGATAGACGAATGTTTAGTAAATGTATAGTTGCGTTTGAATCTGATAATATTCCACTTTGGCAATCATTTAATTGACAATATATTTTTAACAATTTTAAATTCAGCTAAATAATAGTCGGTAGGTTAACAATACTAAGCAGTATACTATTAACGTACTCTCAGGTAGAGCTTTTTTCATTACCCCAGACTTCATATATTTCAAATTACAAAAATACATTTATTAGTCACATTTCTAAATTAATTTTAGATACATCATACCAGGGTATATCTGTATATTGTTTTAAACAGTTGTTTTAAACAGTTGTTATTTTTACTGTGTATATTATTATTATTATTATTATTATTATTATTATTATTATAGTAGTAGTAGTAGTAGTAGTAGTAGTAGTAGTAGTAGTAGTAGTAGTAGTAGTAGTAGTAGTAGTACAATGGTAGCAGTAATATTAAAATGATATCATCATTGGTATATCAAAGTATATATTGTTGAATAAATCTACTCATGCATATAATCTGTCATCTAACCGATAGATCTAATTCATCTGTCCATCCATCCATCCATCCATCTATCCAAACAAACACACACACAAACACACATACATTCGCAAAAACACGCATCATCGATTCAACAATCCATACACGTATTCATCCATCCATATATTAATCTAATCACCCATTCATCTATTCACCCATCCATCACTTCATCTACCAATACATCCATCTTCTGGTCGAGATGATTAACCTTCACATTGACTTAACAAGAATAAACAGACTGATAACAGACACAAGAAAGTGTTAGAGATATGTACATGGTATTCCATAACATCATCCCTTCTCTTTACTATCTGTACCTATCATGTGCATAAACAACTGTGACGACCATTACAATAAATTATATAAGCGATATACATCTTCCTTAATAGCGGGAAAGGTCAAGAAGGAAATCTCTGTGCGTATTTTCACATTATCGTTGTTTGCACGAATGTGGTGGTATCTAGTACCGGCTACAAACATATAATAAGATATATTAAAAGAAAGGCATGTTAACGATACAAATGCTTCATAATCTATTATTTTAATGGTAAAATACTTAATTGCCATTCTTCAAATGGGTTTTATAATTATATACAGTATGTACTGAACAACATATTTATAACGAGACCGACGTTAATTAATACTTTACTAATTGTGGCGATTTGTTGTGTTTTATCTAAGATTTGTAAGTATGGTTTTTGCCACAAAGTAGCTATTCAAGATGACTAATTTCGTGGCTAATTACATTTATTCGAATCCATTGTTTTGTAGCTGATGAAGTATCATTCAGCGCCAAATATGTTTCCTCTGACATACCCATTTCAGTCCGATGGGACATATACGAACAGCTGAAATAAATAAATAACTAAACATTTAAACAAAAATAAACCCTTTCCATATAATTGATGAAGGAGAATGGCCAGAATACTATGATTATTGAAATCGCATAATTGATAACATCTGTTATATAAACAGATAAGAGTGTGTTAAACAGCATTAGATAATGCATGATTGAACGTAATATTATCTAGTCAACGCATCAATAATCCAGTAATTCTGAACTAGATAATGGCCAACTAGAAGAATGATAGACACTGATTCTCTAGTGGTTTTCCTTCAGAAGCTTCAATCATATATTTCTCTTGAAATAAACAGGAATCTGCAGATGAAAGCGAGGAAATATGACAGTTTCAGGTGAAGCAATTCATCAATAAATAGTGACAGCGATTTTATCACTCGTCACCTGAGCCGATGCAACATTTGTTTACATTAATTGATGGACAGGATTCAAATATCGTGACAATTGTCTTGTGTCAGAGATCAATACATTTAAATTATTATCTTGAATGACTTATTTTAGATATGTGACTACTTCATTATTTTTTATTTTATTAAGATTTGTTTTTAACCGTCTTTATGCTTTAATTTCACTTTGATACAATTTGTATATATTTGTTTGTTTTAAGATTGGCTAGAAATATGCCTTATTTACACGGTTAGATTGGAGTAGGGTACAAAATATCGTTATGTCGAAGCCTGTGTGATCCTATTAGCTTGCGAATCAGTCGTTGAGCTCGTAAAAGTATCCCATTTAAAGAACACGAACACGTGACGGATATGCAAATGTCAGACCCCTTTTTTGACCCTTCATTCCAGACTCCGTGCAGCTGTCTTATTACAGATTAACAAAAGGTGTTGATGTTGTCTTGCGTGATATCTTTAACTCTGATTCCACAGAGACCAGACACATCAATAGCAGAATGGCTAACGCAAAGGTGTTATTTACATACAAATTGGAAAACACCAATATAGAGTTGTCACGCCAGGTGCTAACATTAGCCACAAAATTAACCATTTTCAGCAGACAGACATCGGGGGATTGATTCCTTGTTAATAACCTATGACAATTTAAAACATTATCGGCTTTCTTCCACTCCCAACCGAAGCTCACATAAATCTCTCCAGGTTGTGATTAATATTGTTCTGAAATGTTGTAATTAGAAACGAATATTAATAACCTTTCTTAGTTTTAGCAATGAATCTCAGACAAACAGGTTAGACTTCATTAAAACAAGATACCGTCTCCATTTAAAATACTTTCTTAATACAAGCCTTTATTCGACAGACGAGAATTAGATAATTTTGAAAACAAAGGACAGCTGTTAAACAGTAAAATACCGTTATACTTCTGCTTAATATAGTTTTCAATCTTCAAGAGTCGGTTGTTCTCAAGCTGGGAATCACAGCGCAAGAAATAAATGTGACGAAATGATCGTTAATCTTGTACCAACTTAAATTTAATCATATTTGTCATATAAATACCATTTATATATCTCAATTTAGAATCTAATCCTTTGTGAATCATGTTGATAACATGGGTGTATGTATTTGCGTGTGTGTGGTGTGTGTCAGTGTGTGAATGTGTATCTCTCTCTCTCTCGTTGTGTCTGTCCATGTATGTGTACGTGTGTGTTTGTGTGTGGGGGTATGTGTGTGTGTGTGTGTGTGTGTGTGTGTGTGTACGTGTGTCTATACGTCAGTCTGTTTTTTTCTTCTTATTTGTTATATATATATATATATATATATATATATGTAGGTGTGTATGTGTGCGCGTGTGGGGGTATATGTGCGTGTGTGTGTTTAGGTATATGTACGTATATTTGAGTGTGTTTGTGTGTGTGTGTGTGTGTGTGCCAGTATGTATGTCTCTCTCTCTCTCTCTCTCACTCTCTCTCTATCTGTGTTTGTGTGTCTGTATATGTGTGTTTGTGTGCATGTGTGTGTCTGCCTGTCAGTCTGTTTTTCTCTCTATGTCTCTCTCTGTCTCTCTCTCTCTCTCTCTCTCTCTCATGTGTGTGTGTTTGTGTGTGTGTTTGTGTGTGTTTCTTGATAACACGTAATTGGTTTCCAGAAAATTCTACATATTTAAATGGACATTGATTAGAAAGTCATAGAATGATGTTATTTAAATCATGAATCATGAGTACAACCTCTAGTCAAATGACCTTTCACTAGTCCCTACTGCCATCCCATCATTTAGAATAGTAAACCCACAGGCGAAGTGTCTAATGGAGTACCTACAGTAGAAGATCTGAGGCATTATTCTGAGAGTTAAGATGAGTCAAACACCGATAGATATGTGATTTGGTGAATACGTTAGTAACTAACTTAACTATATGCTTGTTAATTTACATTGCATTTTGTTGGTGAATGTATTCATAACCTTTATCATGTTTAGCCTTGTTGGTTTCAGTCAGATCTGTCATCCTTCTCTTATCATGAAGCTCTTATTAGGAATAATGTAATTTACTATTCAATATTGAATGCTTCCTTCGAATGTACGTTATACACAATCATGGCAATTGATGACTTGATATGTTCATTAAGATGATGTGAGGACAAATCTTAATATTGTCCCATGTTGTCTTAGTCACAGCAAAGTGGTAAATGAAAAAGCTGTGCTATTGTCTAAATCACACAAAACTGATTTAGTAAACAAATGTAATATTATTATCACATAATATCCCAGATACTGCATTAACATTATGGCATGTAACAATCAATTTGAATTAACTCTATTGTTAACACCCGGGTTAAGGTTTAACCTTCACCCTGTGATACCTGTATGTGTAGGGTGTATCCTTTATTAGTTACATCTCAGTCGTATATCCCTGGTATAAGTAGAACAAAAAATAAACAAAACGTGCAAAAGTGCTATTAACTATATTTTAAATTTTAATAGGAAATATAATAATAAGTAAACATGCACTGTATTTACTTTTTGAACCATGATGTTGTACATTAAAATGTATGTAATAATATTTAATCCAATGTCTA
Source organism: Paralvinella palmiformis (assembly GCA_025642065.1). NCBI lineage: Eukaryota > Metazoa > Annelida > Polychaeta > Terebellida > Alvinellidae > Paralvinella > Paralvinella palmiformis. Next base: position 39,241 of record JAODUP010000815.1, on the reverse strand, counting down.
TTATAACATGAAGAAACTAATTACCTTTTCCAGAATGAATTTATTTTTGAAACCTGTTTTTTTTAAAAATAACGGCTTTTACAATCCAAATTGAATATGTTTTTAAGATAATCTATTTTAAGAAACTAGCTATGTCCAGGTAATTTTGAAATTCATTAAGCCTATCACCTTTTCATAACATACGATTTTCTGCCAAACATAACCAAAAACTGCTTAAGAAACATGCAGGATGAGATATGATGTACGATGCATTTTTATATTCCCTATTCAGTTTTGATCATGGTAGAGTGTTTTACACTTACTTACATAGTAATATCCTACTAAAAATGGTAGAGCGGTCGGACAATAATATCCAGCACCAGGGTTCAAATCCAACCCTGGTTATATATGAAAGGTGCTTCGTCTGTTTGAAATTGCTTAGCAAACATCTTATAATAATAATAATAATAATAATAATAATAATAATAATAATAATAACTAATAATAATAATAATAATAATAATAATGGTTTCGATCCTATCTGCAACAACACTCTTAGAGAGTGTCTGTTCATGATATTTTATCTGACGTTTAGTTTTTTGTTATCTGGTGTACTAAAAGGTTCAGTTCTTAGTCCTCTGGTTTTCACAATGTATACCCGTCCTCTTGGGATTATTGCGCAGCGATATGGGGTTAAATATCACTTGTAAGCTGATGACACACAGCTGTATATATCACTGGATCCTGACAATAAATTTCTTCTGTTCTTTGAAAAATTTAGAGCATAGTATTGGTGATATGCGGCTTTGGGTGACTTAAAATCTTCTAAAACTAAATGATAATAAAACAAATATTTCATATTTGGCATCATCACATTGTATTAAATCCATAAAGACCCAAGCATTACAGATAGGTGCATCTTTGATTACCCCTAATTGGCAAGTAAAACATCTAGGGGCTATTGTTGACCTGTGTATTAATATGTATGAAAATGTAACATCAGTATGCAGTGCTGCCTACCACCATCTTAAGAACATCCACTGTTTAAAAACATTCTTGACACAAGAAGCACTTATAACTGTAGTCCTTATAACATGCCTTTGTTACATCTCGTATAGACTATTGTAACTGCCTGTTATATGGCATATCTGATTATAACATTAATCGCCTTCAGCGAGTTCAGAATAGTGTAGCTCATGTAGTGACACATACTTGAAAATATGATCATATCACCCCAAATCTTCAAAAACTACATTGGTTACCTGTTAGACAACGTTCCATTTCAAGATTTTGTTAATAACTTATAAATCTATTAATGATATGGCGTCAGAATACGTGTGTTAACTGGTGTCCATTAGAAAGTCAGGTCATCTAGTGAGTTACTATTGCAGGTGCCTGTCTTTCGGCTTGAGTCATATGGTCATCGTGCGTTTATTGTTGCAGCCCCCACTTTGATAGAACAAAGATATATATATATATATATATATATATATATATATATATATTGTGTATACAGGTACGTAGATAGATAGTTAGATAGCTAGCTTGCTAATTATATAGCTTGCTAGATAGCTTTCTAGATAGATATATAGATAGATATATAGATATATATAGATCGATAGATAGACAGATAGATAGATAGATAGATAGATAGATAGATAGATAGATAGATAGATAAATAGATAGATGGATAGATCGATAGATCATACCTTTTAAGAATTAAATTATTAGGATATCAGATACCTTTATTGTCCTGTTTTACAGATACTTCATCCTGATTGGAGATCGCTTAGCCATCTGCCAAACCAATTAACACCCACGTCGAAGTACTTAGGGAGTACTGGGAATATCGTATGTACCTTAATACATTTTACGTCTTGTTTAAGACATTTTATAGGTGTTGTTTAAGACAATTTTCGTTGGTTTTTGTTCAAAATTTAAATTTTTGAGCATATTCGTATTATTTAGGTTTGTTTGTTTGTTTTATGTAAATATGTAATTTATTGTAGTCTAATTGATTTCTGACTAACTGGGCCAAGGCAGGATGTATACACATTGGTTATTAGCGAATAAAACAGACACCACCCGGAAGTCGGTTCCACTATTTTTGTAATGGTGTTTATTACACGATAAAGTAAGCTACGTATGAAGCTATCTGTATCCATATTCTCTCAATTAACCTCCTTATTGGCGGCTTTAGCTAGCGTATTCATCCTGTGACATTTAGAGGTTTCAATGTTCATATCCCATAAATCATATATTTCTGTCAAATGTTCATTTATCATTTGAAAATATGTACCTTATTACAGGGTGACGCAATATATTTAATTCTTATTCCTGTTATTATATAATATATTTTCTATAAATATTGCGGAATTATTAGAAATAAAAAGTCTTCAGCTTTCCTTAATAATGTTTACTATATGTTTAGACCTCATCAGTGTTCAGTGCATATATGATACCTGAAACCCGCCTCAAGAGTGAACTGTCTTGCAACAAGTATATAAATAAGTATACAGCACCAGACCGTCTTAAGCTCTGTAGTCGTTATGTCAGAATATAGTCAGTTAGCAGAGACTTTGTCAATCACGTATTTTACACTTTGTACTAATATATTCATTTGGTTTCTGTTTGTACTCACACACGTTGGACACCGATACCTCTGTAGGCTTGATACCCAGAAATCTTCCAAACCATCGCTAAATCAGAATTTATCTAAATCACCTTAATGGCGACGGTACTGAGAAACAAACAAGGTTGTAAATCATGAATATTAGAATAGCACGTTGATGATGGTGCGTAATTAAGTCTTTACAATAAGATTTAAAATAATTCTAGATACGTTATTCAATGCCCTAATTGTCCTTTAACATGCTCAAATCATCACGTTGTCCCTACTTTATTAGTTCATTCATTTTAATATAAGATAATCAAAGTTCAGCATCTTACAGCAGAGGTTTTAACAGACACTCGCTGTCGTGGTAACAGAATATGGTTTAGATAAATCAGTCATGAGACAGGTGAAAAATGTTAAATGTTCGTTCCAAATGTTCTATGTTTTTTCCACCTTTTGACTGCATACTTCACAGGCCATATTACAGTCACATCCAATGTTTAGAAGAAATTAATTGATAGTTCTAGACATCCTTGTTGTGAGCAACCTTCAGAATATCTTATTGTCTATATATATATATATATATATATATATATATATATATTATATATATATATATATATATATATATATATATATATATATATATATATATATATATATATATATATATATATATATATATAGTTATATAATATATATAATATAATAATATATATATATATATATATATATATATATATATATATATATATAATATAGTATAGTATAATATAATGTGCGGGTGATGTGTGTGAGTCTGGCTGTTAGTATGTCTTTCTCTGTGCGTGTGTGTTTTTTGTGTGTGTGTGCGTGTGTGTGTGTGTGTGTTTGTGTGTGTGTAATATAGTAAACATAGTAATAACACTTATTTGTTGCAAAATATAGCTTACAATCACCAAATCTAATTAACCAACTTTCTCTATTTTAAAACAGATGTATAAAAACATATCATTATTATAAAATAATACTAAATCAATATATTGATAAAACTAACTTTATTAATTTTCAGATATATATTAAATATAAATTTCGTTGCCAGGGACAGATATTAAGCCGAGAAGTGCATTCTCATTAACAGACAGCTGAATACATAGACAGTCAGATAGGCATGGAAAGAAATATAATTGTTTCGGACTTCCATCTGTTCTAGTATGACTAATAATGTAGATAATATCCGTAAATTATATCAGTGATTAGATTCGTGCCTAGATTATAATACCTTCTATCGATCATAAAGTTTATTTTGGAATTTCATTTGAGGTTTTTTGTTCATGTTACTCCCAGCTGTAGACCGCTGTAGAACATATTGTATACAATTCATCCCTTTAATAGTTTTTCAATATTGCTGCCCTATTAAAGTTTGTTTTTAAATTTCTCTTTGTGGTATAAGTTATAAGTTTCTAATGGATAGTTCATTAACACACCCAAGATTCTAATAATTGTTGCATATTATAAATGTGATAAACTTAGTAATATCTAAGTAATCTCATCAGCACTATCATCCTTTATATTCGATTTTAGATAATTACATTCATTTATTCTGATTTAGGAGATGATAAACCTTGGGCGTATTTCCTTGATTATACATAACATGGTTATATAAATAATAAACTATGTCATATTTAGACATAACTTATTCAGCCACTACCTCAATGTTGTTTTATTATGTAGGATACATACAGCTTCTACAAGTAGCGAAAACTAAATTTGGTATCGGTTTTTGTTAACATTACTCTTTTTTTCTTATTTAATTTGGAACAGTTGGCCCATCAGCGTAAGAAGTTAGAGCCTCGCATTGTTAACCTCTAGGTTAAGGTCAGACACCCCTCTCAGGGGTACCTATATTTATTGGATATTTCCGTTATTCGCATTCTGTAAACTATATATCCAGAATGTGAATAATTCTAAAATAAACAGATTTATAAAAGCGTGCATAACAATCTTAAATATTTCAACAAAACATATAATAATTGGTATAACTTTATTTCATCTAACTTAGCGATTCAATAACTAAGTTATGGTTCATAGTATATGATGGTATATGTAACTAGTTTAATAATTATGAAATATATTTATTTTAACAACGATAACAACAACGACAATAAAATATAGGACACTAACAATAAAAAAGGTCCATCAGAGTGTTATGTTCACTGAAACATCCGACATTTGTTACAAAACAATATGCTCTGATGTGCAATGATAAAATGAATAAGTCAGCTTATAATATTCACGAATTGGCGCAATTTTAATAATTATGACTTTTAATATAATTTACCTTTTAATAGATGAGGAGTATGTAATCTTCGGTGAGGTTATATTTACTGTTCAATTATGAGCATGGAAGATAGTTTTACACCGTATTATAGATTGTTTCTGTGGCCAAGCTGATAGCTTGTTTGGGCAAATAACTCTGTCACTTGGGTTTGAACCCTACGTAGGCTTATCAAAGTACGTTAACAATATACAGGATATTCTTCGGAGAGTAATATTTAGGTCAGTTAGGTTTAGGTCCACCTGCAGTGGAGAATTTGCTTCTAACTTTATTAGAGACGCTATATATTTCAAAACAAATATGGTGACGATTTAAAAAGTGACAGGTCATTAACGAGGAATTATTTCCCCGGTGTCAGCTAAAAATTACAAATTGCATGGCTTCAATTAGCACCTGCCGTTACAAGTAGTATTTCCAATTGAGAAGCAGAGAATGCTTTAGCTTTAAACATTCAGATAACAATGTCTCTGAACTATGTGGGTTCAGAGTTAAATGTATCCCGGAAACAACATTAGTTCCCTTTGTTAATCTGGAAAGGCAAGCAACAACGAACCTAGATGAAGGTGCTTAACAGGGTCTATTGTTTGCCTACTTTCCTTGCGGTCCACGAATGTACTTTACATGTTTAACCAGAACTCACAAAAGCTATTTTGTGCCATCGACTTACCCAGTTTTGGCAGCTTTTCTCGATCGAACACTGAGGTAATTCAGAATAACATGACATTTCCTCGTACTCAATAAATGGTTATCAAGCCAGGGAAAGTCACTATATTCCTAAATTTCCCAAATAGTAGCCACAATATATCCATGGAAACAGATATTATGTTTAATGGAGATATGATGGAAATGTTTCGACCGACCTTTGAAGCTGAGGTCAAGGAGAAAATCATCAAGTCTCCTAACAAGTCACCTAACTAGGATCCATTGTCCATCTGGCTTTTGCAGTAATGTGCGGATCAACTTTTGCTACAGATAACAGCCACTATCAATAATTCAATGGATAAGTTAGTAATGCCATTGTGTTTGAACCGAACCATAATAACCCCGTTGCTTAAGAGATCTGGGTCGGATAAGGATGATATGAAGAATTACCGTCCTATTTATAATCTTCCTTTCATTTCCAAACTCATTGAAAAGGTAGTAGCAAGGCGTATAGAAGAACAAAGATCTCAATGGCAGTTATCGGTCTGCTTATCGTAGAGTTCATTCAACAAAAACTGCTCTCTTGAAATTGTAGTGATATTGCTGAGGCTCTCGATGAAGGATCCATGGCTGCATTAATTTAGCTTGATTTATCTGTGGTTTTGGATTGGATGTAATCGATCATCCAATACTACTAAGGCGTTTAGAATGTTCTTTGCAATCAAAGAAAATGCCTTGAGTTCGGAAAATTCGTATTTTAACTTCACCAGTGAGAATGGTCCGAACTGAGTCCTATTTACTTTTAAGAGTACCCAAAAGCTACACAACAATGGACGGACAGTAAACATTCCAAGCACCAGCTCGTACGCTGAGTAATAAGTTGCCAAACCATATTAAACTTGACAAGTCAAATAGGATATTGTCACTGGTTTTCAGAAAACAACTTTTTAAATAACCCCCTATCAAAATTAATAAAATTAAAACAGTTTAACCGTATAAATTTTGCTTAGTGATCTGGGGGTCGGGAATATGAAAAATTAATTATTTTAAATGTAAACTCGAATTTGGGGCAAAAGAAAAAAGTTCAATAATTTTGGCGTTATCGTAGGATTCTAAAAAACTGCTTTTTAAAATTTATTTTTTATTATTATTTTTAAATTTATTTTTTATTGTTTTTATTATGTAATCGATCAAATACTATAACTTTTAAAATGTTTTTTGTAATCAAAAGAAAATCCCTTGGTTCAAACAAACAAAATTTAAACCCCCAGGATTTTGGTCCAAATGGCCTTTTTCTTAAGGTACAAAAGCTACAAAAACAATTAGGGACTGAAATCTTGCCCCATGTGCTGTGTAATAAGTTGCCAAACCATATTAAACTTGCAGCAAGTAAATACATATTTGTACAAGGTTCTTTATTTGTTCGTAGAAGTAAGAATATTAGATATCCATCAATAGAGTAATTAATATAATGCGTTATTAACTGCTCATTAAATTACTTTGCCATCGGTTAGTGTTACACACAAAGACTAACGTAAACCACAGTATGTTCAGTTAAACGTTTTTATCTAGTTTATATATATATATATATATATATATATATTAATATCTAGCATGTCACACAATAAATAAAATCTATTATTTATTTATAATATTCCGTATGGTAAGAGTTTTCAAAGAAAACAATAATACAAAACCGGTTTAGGAAACAAACAAAAAAAAACATTAAGAATGTTTTACAATGTAGACTTCGTACTTTCATATAATTATGTTCTACATGTAAAATTAAAATTTTCATCATTCAACACAACTTAATACTTTTACCGTATACATATTTCGGGTTGGTAAAGGCGAAGGAGCTTTTGCGTTTAAATTATTTGGTTCTTCATTACCTCCACTCTTCCTGGTAATTTCATCTAGAAGAATGGACATAAAATTCATTTATACCTAAATTGAGAATGCTGAATTGTTCTAGTAGTTGGCCAATAGCTCATTCTGCATTAATAACAATCTCATATTCTAGGGATTATTGTGCTCAATCGTGTTTATGTTAAAGCTCTTTAACACAGTTTATATGTAAGGCTTAAGCAATTATATATATCAAAGGATCATATCGTAGGATTTGTATTGCTATTTAGATGATCACTTATTCATTGCTTTCAGTTATTCCTAAATGCCACTGAGTACTGAAAATGATATATAGGAGAAAAGAAACATTCGGTTTTCAGTACCACTCCTGGGATAGTCTCCATGACAAAACTGCTAGTATAGTAGAATGTTATCTTGGCGAATTTCAGCTGCTACAAAAAGATAGATTGGCCACCAAGGCTTCTTGTCAGTCAGATAAAGAAATTGATAGCAACAAAGCAACATCTAATGCGTGTGTGTGTGCGTATGCGTGTGAGTGTGTTTACTGTATATATATATATATATATATATATATATATATATATTTTGTGTGTGTGTGTGTAGTGTGTGTGTGTGTGTGTGTGTGAGACTGTGTGTGTTTTGTGTGTGTGTATATAAATATATATATATATATATATATATATGTGTGTGTGTGTGTGTGTGTGTGTGTGTGTGTGTGTGTGTGTGTCTGTGTGTGTGTGTGTGTGTGTGTCTGTGTGTGTGTGTGTGTGTGTTTAAGATACATATGTATGGTAGCACTGGCTTTCAATAACAATACCTATACATCCTTTAAAACATATAGCTCCATTAATCCATGCATAATTAAATCATTACATAGTTGAATTTAAGGATACAAAAGGTGCACATCTATATATGCGTAGACTTATGTATGTCTAGGCTTCTCAAGACCACAGAAAAGTACCATTTGACACCACAGCTTTGAGTTACAAACACGTGTATATGGTTCAATAATAAGCTAATATTTATACAAGATAAACATGTCGACACCATAGTATACATTCAGCAGTAACTTGGTGTTGCTCAAAGGTAACCCATACAAAAAACATTTCGATACCACATATGCTAATCTCAGCTCTATTCTTGGTTCGAATAGCTAAACAAATCCTACCTATCTCAGCCATACGGACAAATGTCAGATTAGTTATGCGTAGCCAAGTTGTTGTTTGATCGGGGCGAACAATTATGCCTGTTATGGGCTCTCGGCGGGTCAACAAACATGACACATTCCGTTGTACACATGACAAAGGTATGTAATGTACATTTGTGCCTTTCGTGAACTCTCGAGGTGCTAACCAACATAACAGTTTCAGTTAAACCCATGAAAATAATATTGTTAATGATAATAATGTATATTTAATAAAGCGCCCTTACTAGCAGGAGCCATTCAAAGGCGCTGTATAAATAATATGTAATATAGTAATACCCCAAATGATATGTCTGTAAAAATCCTGGAATTATTTAAAAGGTATTAATTATTTATCTGTGAAAGCCAGGTGTGTTTTTAGAAGAGATTTAAAATGTTCAAGAGACGACGCATTTCTAATATTTGCCGGCAACCTATTCCACAAAGTAGGGGCTGCAAACTAAACGTACCATCACCATATGACTTGAGCCGAGACACTGGCACCTGCAATAGTATCTGACTGGATGACCTGAGTTTTCAGGATGACTTTCTAATGGAAACCAATTCACACAGGTATTCTGGCGCCATATCATTAATAGATGTATAAGTTAGTAACAGAATCTTGAAATGGATACGCTGTCTAACAGGTAGCCAATGTAGCTTTTTAAGAATTGGGGTGATATGTTCTAGTATTTTTACAATGCCAATTCTGAACTCGCTGAAGGCGATTAATGTTATAATCATATATGCCATATAACAGGGAGTTACAATAGTCTATACGAGATAACAAATGCATAGACCACATTTACAAGTTACCATGATAACGCTGTGTCGTGTACACTACCTACAGATAGAAGCAGTAAAGAGACTAAGCTCAAACAAAATTGGCAATACTGTGCAATGGGTTATTACGGCACAAGAACGAATTATCGTCTAAATCGTGAGTAAATACTATGATTTACTCGAATCTAACAGCTAATCCTCATACCTTTCCGTTCATCACTAAGTGAGCATTCATCCACGCCTAATTTAGCGCCCCTAAGTATATGCAGTTAGGTGTGGTGGGATCTAAATTAAGACGCCTATCCACTTGATCTATTTGACCTGTAGTCGAGAACAGCGTTTTTCAGGCATATCTCCAATGTAACGAAATGACACGTGGTGATTATAATAGCTGTACATTCGGCGATTTTTCTATATCAAGTATATCCTAATTACACATAAAATTGGGGGGGGGGATCTACCCATAGCTTAATTACGATGGAGATACCTGCCGGTGTTACAAACATCCCCAGGAAAATAAACTCATCAAACAGAATTGCATGATTTAAGAGAAGATCCTTTCACAAGACCACATAAAAGGACAACACTACAGATTTTACATTATCCGTAGCAAAGCAGATATAGAAAACATGTCATATTTAAGACATAACTTTCTTACATTGGGGTAATAAGGAATCTGGATCGAAATACGTCTGCTGTCTGGCACTTGCAAAGTGTGTTTTAATATATATATATATATATATATATATATATATATATATGGTGGCACTGGCTCAGAACATCAAAACGCATCCATGCTTTAAAAGCTATACCTCCATTATTCTATGGCCTAGTGGGTAATAGCGTCGGGCTTTTTTACTTATGGTCATGCTATACAGGAGGTCGCACGTTCGAATCCCGACCGGGGCACTATTGCCGAATATGCTTTATATTGTAAATTCTAAATTCGTTTAGAATTAAGTCATAGTGGTGAAGTAGTAATTAACATACCTTATGTGTCTCCCTCATTTGAAGTAGCTAAGCCACGTAAAATAATTACCATTTGGGGCCATTATTATTATTTATTAGTAGTAGTATACATAATTAAATCAATAAATAGCTTAATTTAGGTATACACAAAGTACACATCTATACATATGTATACCTCTATATGTCCGGGCTACTCATCAGCCTGTGGGCACAGAAAAAGAAACCTTATAAGACGACTAGTTGGAGGTAAACCTCCTCTGGCTAGCGTTCTTCGGCCAAGATTCAAACTTCTGACTTTGCCCCCAGCATGGCTATCAGTAAGAAATTCCCACACTCTAGCCAATAAGCCCATATATATATATATATATATATATATATATATATATATATATGTATGTATATGCATCCAAAACAAACCTAGAAGCAATTCTTAGACTCACATGAATATACATATTTGTTTTTCTTGTACATCCAATATTTCGAATGTATTATAGAGGAAATAGCAATCTATCATTTAACTTACAGGTGTTATATACTGGCTACATACAAATATAAACTAGTATGTATCATTAACATACTTCTTGGTTCAATTGGTAACATAGTCATAACGCAAGGTGTTATCAAGGCATTGATACTTATTCCTGCAGAAGATAATTATTAGTTAGAGAGTATAGTGTTAGAGAAAATGACTTCACATTACAGGAATGGATAGCACCGGAAGTTTGAAAACGTTAATCAATAAGCGTTTCCTCATTTAACAGACGACGTTATTTGCTAGTGTTTCAGAAACATCTATCGATAATCTCTCAAAGAATAATTTAATAATGGTTGGACTAAATTACATCACAAACATTATGTTCTTCGCCTTGGAATATCCAAGTTGTTTATCATTCTGTACTGTTAATATAAAAATAAATTGAAGTAAGGCTTCCTTAATGTATGCACACATTACAAATAAGCGTGTTGTGTACCTAATGGGTTAATTATATTACTATGAAATACACAAACGAAAAATAAACATACTGTTTGGCAAGTTTACGATTTATTTGTTTACAACCTTGCCGCAGATTTCAGCCAGTGGTAATAGTTACTATTTTAATATTCATCTCTATTTCTCAGTCAGATGAATTCCAAGGAACACTTAACTGTGGGTTTAATATTTAACCAGATACCTTTTGTGCAGCTTAGCTATAGTGGCTAGAAACTAGAGGCTATTATAACCACGTCAAAGCGACGAGGGAATTGAGGTCGGTCTCTGGTAGGATACATTTAGATAACTCACTGTCGGGATGGATGAAAATAAACATATTGCTATCCTTACATGTAATGATGGATATGGGATTAGTGGACAAATTGGTCGGAATACTAGAGTAATGGATGTGTGCCATCTAACTATTAGAAAATGCCTAAAACTAAAATCTTGCAATTGTAATCTCCATTTCTTAATTTCCCAAAAGCCATTAGGCGTATTCCCAGTATGAATTATTTAAACGAAGTATTACCACTAGTTGTATATACATCGGCTACTGTGAATGATATAATATAGCACCCTTCCAGTTGATATTCTTTAAAGACTTAACTGAAGGGCTCACTGTATATTAAGTACAATGTAGACGTTATTTGCGTGGTCAAATGTTAGTGATTTTCTTAATTCACGTCTTTCGTCATTTCATATATGTTTGTCTGAATGTATCTATGTATGTGTGTATGTTTATTTGTATATATGTTTGTATGTATGTAGGTATGTACGCACGCACGCACCCATGCATGCATGCACCCAATAGTATACATTTTGTGATTCAGTATCTGTAACTGTGTCTGTTCATATATGCACGAATATATGCATGAATATGCATTTTGTTATTAGTTATGAATAAGAAACGTAAATACAAAATGAGCCGCTGGAAAAATAGTTTTCCATATGTTCCTATGCGCTGTCTGCAACTTGACCTGAACTAGATACATTCGTATTAGCCGATGTGTTTGTGTTTGTGTGCATAGATAGATGAACACAGTAATAATAACAATATTGTATTCGTATTATACTAATACAGAGAACATTGGGTGCATCTACTTAAATACGTGCTTACCATCACAGCAAAACAAAACAAAATACAATGATATAGCAGTAACACCAAATATCAATTTACAGTACTCATCTATATTATGCTCATTATAGCCTTAGCCATATCTATATTTACATGAAGATACAGGTAGAAACATTAATTATCACTGTAGTGCCATATAACCATGAAACAGCACATTATTTATTATTTAGCATAATGTGTCTGACGTAGACCAAGCAAAATTATTCCGTGCATAGCTGAGTAATAATCTGGTTAATTTCAGACATATTTAATACAAATTGATCTGTGGAAACTCTAAGACAGTGCTTTATGTAGAGTAATTCCTTTATAACATTAGTAATACTTTTAGTTTCTTCATCCACCAGCATATAATTAACATTTCTATATACAGGTGTGCAGGTACAGATATTGGATCTAGTCATACCACATGATTTACAAACTATTAAAATATTATTTGATACATTAACAGAGCCAATCTGAAACATAAATTAGAAATAAAATTTGGCGAATGATGTGCTGAGTGTATAAACTTCACGAATCGCATGTGTAGTTGAACTTTGATATATCTGTCGTCCGCTATGTAGTGCAAGTATTTACAGTGAGTAGTAGACGGAACAGCCAATATTCTACGCACAGATTTGCGCCAAGCAACATAAAGGTTTCCATCACTTTACTTTGAAAATTCCACAATTGGTTATCATACAGAAACATGAAGTAAGACTTGAATAATTTGTATCTTATATGTGAATGAGCATGCATACAATGAGATAAAACCGTGTTAACTTTGAAATTAAAATCGTTCACTGTCTCAGTAATTATATTTGAGTTACATTTGGGACCCAATATATTACCTAGGTGCTTCTCATTGAGACTTTGTACAATGTGGCCATCCATAAAATCAATATTTAGCTGGTCATTAATATATCCGTTATGAATATATGTATTTATTGTATCAACTATATAGGTTTCTGAACCAAGCATCTAGTGCTTTATCTATAGACAATATATAACAATATTTGACTAAAGAAATAAAATTATAGTATGTCTTTTTCCTGATAATGCAATAGGTCTTACTATTTATGGTGGATACGAGGAAGTCATTCCTTGGGGCAATGGAACCTTTATAAAATATTTATATAATCATAAAATAATTTGTTTTATAAATAATTTTTCGTATTTTTTATGAATTATATTTGCCAATTTCAACAATAAAGTATTTCAAGTCCTAAGCAGTAGCGTGATGCTCTTCTTTATTCATTTGATTAGCAGATGAAGTGTATATTCAACAAGCATAGTGTTCGTCTATGGACTTATAGATTCCGGTAGATGTTTCATACTTCTTTAAATATGTGTATGAGCATTATTATAACATAAAAACACTTGATACATGAATTACATTACGTAAGCATATATTTACAGCGTGAAGAATATACTATTAGTAACTTTGGGTTAAATGTTATGAAATAATAATGCAAAGTTAAAACAAAAATTGCTGATATAGAAAAAATATATTCAGAGTTGAATTGCATTCAGTGCACAATAACATTTTCTTATTCAAACATTAGACAAACATGATTAAATATATGAATACATTTACATCGTGAAGAAATTAATAATAGCATGGCCTATAATGTAATTCTAATTGTTAACTACAGAGTTTATTCAGATGCACAATGTCTCAGGATGCATATTTGTCTTCAAAGCTTAGCTATAGGACGTGTAATATAGTTAAGCTCTAAGCCATACTTGTGCATAGTGTCTGCTAAAAAAAACCATAATTGATGTCTAGATTATTAAAACCTAATCCTGCACCAGGTAAGAATTCATCGATTGTGTAGTTACTATTGACAGCTCCATATTTGAATTTCCTCATTTCTATTCAAATTATATAATGCCATTAAACATTCAGCTGCCGAGTGTGTGAGCTATGTAGGTATGTTGTAATGTAAGTCTATTATTCAAATTGACACGGGTGAATTTGCGCAATCATTAAATGGTAGTGAAACTATCTTGTACTTGAAACAACAGCAATGTGGATTAGGTGATTCAACTTTAGCCTGAAGGTAGCAGACCTATGAACTATCTTGAATGCGTATATTCCTTAAGCTGATTCAACTCGGGTTCGCACAACTCTTGGTGCTATGACTAACCTATAAAGTAGCATGACTAGTTTAGATGATGATTGATGTTTTACGGCTACGTTTGTGCATATGGTAGGCTTAATGGGTCGAGCACCCTCAAAGGTAGAGAATCGAAGTAAAAGATGAAACATCCTTCAGATATGCCCACACCGAGATTTCAACACGTGTGGTAGTGATCTGTGATCCAACACGCTACCGCTAGACCCAAAATGAGTAGGTTAGACCAATAAAATTAATATGTTCCAACCCCTACAATGGAGTTTAACTGCATAGTGTCTAAATCTTTAGATCCCGAACTCGCATCCCAAAGGGCCTACTTAACCATAGAACTAGAAATATAGGTATTCTACCTAAATATCGCTAGTAAAAGTTATATGTGCCGTTAGATGGACTTTACTTCTAGTATCCACTTTTATATATTTGACAAAATTAGTAGATAATAGCTTGGAATTCTGCTGACTGAGAAATGGAGACAAATATTAGAATTATAAGTATTACGGTTCAATGTGGTATGCGGCAATGTTTTAAACACAAATATCTTGACACTTGTCATACTACATGTATGTCTTGTTGTAGTTTTGTTTATTTCATTTTAGAAGAATTAGCCCATAATATACATAACACACTACTTAGTGATATGTTCATATGTCATGGAATTCGTATTTAAATTTAGTGTTAATACGCAGCGAGACAAATCTTGCTTATTCCTGGGCAGATAACTTAAGGAAGAACTCAATTAGCAAAGGTTTTGTTTGTGGAGAAAAATTATCCAACCATAATTGCTTTATTCTTTGACAAATACCAGATCGATGATTCGGAATCACTAGTAAGTAAATGCTTTATTCCTCCATATACTCTACATAATATACATATATTTTACAACTTTTGTTCATGCTACAATAAATAGAGAGAGAATACCAATAACGATATAGGTTAAGAACACATGACAATAATAAACATTGTTTGATATACAAGACAAGAAATATAACTGATTTGGGGTAAGGTGTTATCTAAAGGAGGTATGAGAAAAAATTAAGATAACAAATACTAACAAATAAACTCATTTGCTAAATGAGATAACGTTTATTTGGGTGGCTTTTTTCTACATCCGGTGTTATCCATTCCTGTCGTGTGAAGTCAGTTTTAACTAACTAACCTTTTGCATGAATTATTAGCTTGAGTCATTGTCTAAACGGCCAACATTTAGAACAGAGAAATATATCCTTTAGACATGGAGCAGTATCAGTTAACACATATTTTCTACATGGTATTCACTATTTTGAATTCACATATGAAAATGTTGCTATAATAATGCAGACCAATGTTTCCCTTTGATGATATTTCAATGAATATGACATTGGAGTTGTAGTAAATCCACCTTCATGTGTAGAAACAGTTGATCAATGACTGGATGTAGACAACACTTAGTCGGAGATCTAGATTCAGATATAGTTGATAGTTGGCTTTCTATTTTCAGCTAACACATACAATATTTCAAAAAGATAACTAGCGTTGTATGAAGAAGGTATTTAGTAATAGAGCAATTATATGTTGTATACATTCCTGTAAATGAAAGAATACTCATTAGCCAAAAAAAAACATAGACTTTAGAAATTCAAATGTGAAATAAATCGTTGAATTCAATATAGTTTTATATATTATTTCATTTTAATGATGTTATGGAAGGCAATGTGTATGTATATATCACTCTGTTTTATGTATTTATGTAATGTATGTATATATAAATGTATAGCTGGTTGGATGAATGCATGGGCTGACGGATGGACGACGGAATAATAATAATAATAATAATAATAATAATAGTAATAATAATAATAATAATAATACAAACTGTTATCTATACAATCATCAATCATTTGTCATCGAGAGATTATATCAAGAAGAGGAATTAAATTGTGATTGAACTCTTTCCGATCAGAAAGCGCGACTCTTTCCTTTTCTAATTGTTTATTTTGGCATAACCAATTTATATACCATTGTATATTGATAATTTAAAATTATTTATATAAATTATTACGCATATCAAGGTAATTTTAAAAGTTTCTGTCTTACAGTTTTGTAGGACTTCAAAGCATCAAGGAATCCAAAGTCGGCATCGAGTATGATTAAAGCCTTTCACCTAAAAACTAATTAATTTAGTTACCTTGCAATTAGATTATAAGAAAGCAAAGCTATATATGTCATGTTATGTGGAAATCGATCGGTGTTTCTATATTAATACATCCTGTACATTCAGGATCAAACAAATCATGACATAAATATTTGCATAGAGAATATTTATCCACCGTGAGTATCCACTGCACATATTCAGATACTTGACTGGCCAATGTGTTGTTGGTTGTCTGTCTTTATGTTTGTATTTTTCTCTATAAGTCGGACTGTCCTGCTGCCTGTTTTTCTGTTTGTCTGTCTGTCTATATCTGTTTTGCTTTTGATCTGTCTATCCAGCTTTGAGGCCGGGATTAATCCATATTTTTACCAATTACCTTATTTTTAAAAAATTTATGTGTGCATCCATGTGTATGTGCCTATGTGATAGTTTGGACAGAAAATAAACGTATTATTTATTGTGAATGAAGCAAGGTATGAGTATTTATAAATATGTGATCATGTTTTTTTAAGTGAACTACATCTGCTTCTATGTATGCGATTCTACATTTTGACTTCCCTGAACATAATTCAATAATAAATATAATGGAAACGGATTTTTACCCTGACAGAAGGATGGGGGAAAAAAAAAAAAAAAAAACCCCCCCCCCCCGGAAAATTGGTATAAAACCAAAAAAAAATTTTTGGCTCAAAAAAATTTTCTTTCCCTATCCAAATAAACCAACAGAATATGGGGAGTGTTCTAATGTGATTAATTATCTTCATTCTATTTATGTGCTAGAAACTCCTCACTTTGCTTGAATTCAGAAAGAAATTAAACATATTTCTCGATCAATTCTGAAAAGAAGTCAATGATATTAGCAGCTTTGTGTCTGGCCTTTTGAGAATCGGATTAATTTTAAATTTCTTAGAAAGAGCTAGACAGATTCCTAGGATTGTTTTTACAACATGCGTGATTATTGGAACTTTTTGGCTTTTTAAACCTTTGCTCAACCAATTTCGTTTCAATGTGCTACCGAAGAAAATCAAGTGGCAGCTTTGATTCAAGAAACAGTTATTTAATATTGGCCTAGTCGTAAAGTCTTTATTAAATTAGGAATAATGCGTCTAGTTTGAAACACTAAGCGTAGAAATCTTACGGTTTGGAAATGATTCATTTAAACGCAAATAAGTTATTTAAATAAAATTAAATATTATCTAGGAAATTGTCACACATTTTTACATTTACCAATAGCCTGGAAGATGAATGTTTTCCCTTTTTAGGATATAAGGAGAATAGTGAACAAAGATACCCTTTTGAGATAGTTTCCATTAATTCAGTTTGCCAGAACAGGAAAGGCATTTTAAAATATCGCTTTATATAGACTGTAAAATGTACCGTACACTGTATATTATGGCACTTAAGTTGCAGGTAAATTTGATTTAAACATCTTTATTTTTAAAGAATATTTAATTAAATGGAATTTATGTTCGGGCTGCTATCACTCACATGAAATATTTGTTAATGATCGGTCGCATAAACAATTGTTATAGCAGAGTTATGTTTAAAGTATGTCCATGAATATTGTTAATAAATAGTGTAGGTTTGATTAAAATGAAAATAAAGTCATGATATTTAATATTAAACTTGCTTATGTTTTAAGATGATCCCAAGTTACAAAGTTGTGTTGAGATTTGGAGAAGAACTCTTAAAGAACGGTTTGATGGTAATATACTTTTCTGAAATGAAATAACTATTCTGGCCTTCACCTTGATAACAATACTACGAACTTTATATCATCTAGAATGATATTGTGATCCGTCTTAAATATCTCCTTCCGTAAACTACACACGGACATGGAAATAAAGTCACACACGCACATATACATACGTACACACATGCACGCATACATGGACAGAGAGAGAGAGAGAGAGAGAGAGACGAGATCTTCGTGTGAAGGTATCTAATAATGAATCTGACAAATACCTATGACTATTGATTAATTCGGAATTCAAAATGGATGTCACTGAAACTAGAGAAAATCACATTCTCTCTCCCCCTCTGTTCAAAATAATAAAATACTGCAAAAATCATTTCACAAAATGTTATTACTCATCAAGAGTTACTGCTGAACTCATAATAGCCAGCTAAGTATATATAATCTTTATACTCACATCTAAATATGTCCACTGTAGTATCACACGTTTATGGCCGTGTATCAACTTCTCACATATTTGGAAGTTGACGAAAAATAAATAATAAACTGTAATATTGAAACATACCAACAAAAAAAAATTCAATCTTTGGCTAACGAACATATACTATATTGAAAGGTTCATTGCATTTTTTTTCTTCAAATCATGGGACACATCAGCAATAGATCTTTAATCACTATCATCCCCTGACATTATGTCTTCATCAGAACCCATATATTTTTGTTTCATATTTTAGTTTCACTATCTGATAAGGCGATATAGTTGGATGCCATGGTGAAACGTGGAAGAATCGATTATTTTGTTGTCTACTTCGTTTAAGAATAAAACGTGTGCACTGTGAGTCAATCAGTGAGCCAGTAGTTTAGTCATTCAGTCACATAGTAAGTTAGTCGCTCAGCTAATGAGTTAATCAGCACGTTAGCCAATTAATCAACCAATCAGAAGTAATTCGGTCAGGCAGTAAGTTATTTAATAAGTTAGTAAGACTTTTAGTTAGTCATGTAATCAGTATATCAGTCAGCTAGTAATAACTCAGATAAAGCTTAGTACAGTAGACAACCAACCATGGCATGTTTTCGCCATTAACAGGGCCATGTTCGATGTTTAATCTGGACGTCACATTAGAAAGCTATTCTTGAACATATCTAACCATTCCAGAATTACGTGCAATCAGCCCTTTTTTTGGGTAAGTAAATATCTAATGTTTCACCAACATATGAAACATGATCTAAAATTAGTTTTAATTGGCATAAGACCTAAATATATATTATATAAATTATCTGATCGTGTGATATATGTTACAGGTCATTAGATCCATTTTAATAATAATAGACAGGCAATAACTTATCCTTTTTTAAAAAGGTTTTTCAATTTATTAAATAAAAACCAAATAATTCAAAATTTTTTGTTGAAGTTTGTCACGGCATTAACCCATTGACAATAACTTACATTTGAATTCACGATAGTTGCACTATTGTAATAGTTCTATTAAAAAGACTATTATTTTTAATAGTTTAAGCTAATATATTGTAAGCACACAAATTATTATATTTTTTATTTTAAAATATATTAAAAATTTTTATATATTTTCTATTTCATTTCTAACCTTCCTTATGGCTCTCTCCCTCCACCCCAAACATCTCTTCCCCTCTCTCTCTATATATTTATTTTATTATAATTATTATTTATTATCTATCCCCTCTTCCCCTCCCTTCTTTTTCTTAAATTAATATTTTCCTTTAAAAAAAACAAACCAAAAAAAACCTTAAAGATGACATATTTTTTATAATTTGTTTACAGTCAATGGTCATAAAGACATAAAATGGAGTCATCAGAATATCTGTTAGATGTACACATAGCTTCTGTATCTTCACGATTATAATCCTATTACAGAACTGTTCTATATTGAAACAGAGTATAAGCTTAATGGCTGTTTAGTTTTGTCACCATTTAGTAAGCCTAAAATTCTCTCTCTCTCTCTCTCTCTCGCGCGCTATATATATATATATATATATATATATATATATATATATATCCCTTGCTTCTCTCTTTCTATTTAGCTGTCTCTCTCTCTCTCGCTACCTGTCCCTCTATGTCAGCCACTCTCTCCTCCCCCTTGTCTTCCTCTCCCCTCCTCTCTATCTCTCCCCCTCTCTCTCTCTCTCTCTCTCCTCTCTCTCTCTCTCTCTCAATTTCTATCACACTCTCTTATTTCTATCTGCCTCCTTTTCTCCTTCTCCCCCCTATATCTCTCTCTTTGTTTCTCTATTACCCTCTCTTCCTCCCTCTCTTACTGTCAACTTCAGACGGAACATATATACAACTTGTTTATCTGGATTTATGCACTTTAACCTCGTAATAATATGTATGCACTTGACTTACAGTTCTAAATTCTGGGATGAATGCTATTCATTTTCTATTTTGTTTTAGCTAATTAGTTCAGCTCTTGGGGTGACACAAGTGTGCTCTTTTATCAAGAAGCATAACACTTTGGGAATGATAAACAATTGATATGTGACTATTTGAAATAAAATCAAACACACATACATACTCCCCCAAACATACATATATATATATATATATATATATATATATAATAGAGAGAGAGAGAGAGAGAGAGGGGGGGGGGAGAGAGAGAGAGAGAGAAGGTGGACAATGATCAATGGTTTGAGATGGAAGGAGAGTTGGGATAGGGAAAAATAGAGCTAGATAAATAGAAAAGGGAATGGAAAGATGTAGGAATAGGACACCACAGAAAGGGTGTGAGAAAGAAAGAGAGAGATGGGGAAGGGGAGACTGTGATTGAGAGAAAGACGGGGGGAGAGTATTACACTGTAGTTTAAAGCCTTTTTCACATGAAGAAGGATACGAGTGATGTAATATGGCTGCTATAACCAGAAAGTTATTTTCACATGTTTGATATATGACATTTATGTTATTTACTGCCATTTTTATGTGCGATGTTAGTGATCAGGGACATTGAACCTTGGGGGCTCATATAGATTTATTTATATACAAATTCATATAAAGTTGCCTATCAGTAATATTCACTAAGTAATCCGGTTACCTAGCAATTTGGGTTGTATACTGAGACATGTTACCAGACAGTATGTTATTGTAGCATAGTTAGTCATGATCCTGTTTCCATATGGATCATATGTTCTATTGTTTATTTATGTCTTATTAATTGGTCTTAATACAAGTTATTAATTATTGTTATGATTCAAATCATGTACTCTTTGGTATATAATCCATAACATTGTAATCTAAAAAACATATAATATAATAGTGTTTTCTTTAGGGTTTATTCAATTACTAAAAAATAATTCCCAGTACAAAATAAAATAATAGGGTAAAGTAGTTTCGGGCGAAAGGTCCAATATAGCAAAATATGCAAACTAGTCTTTATAACTGAGACTGTCAGATTTAGGACTGCCACCTGGTAACCGAAAATGGGGAACAATGTGGGACTTTATAACAGCAAATCGCCGGCTAAATTCTGAATTCAGTAAAACGATTAGTTTGTGTATTTTGTTTTATTCGATTAAAACACAGAAAAAATTAACTAAGCTACTAGAAGAAAATGTCATTATACACCCAATAAAGTCTGGGAATGTTATTTTATATTGGAATCTTGCGATAATTCACTATAAGTCACGTATCTACTAACACATCAACATGTTGATGCAACTTGCCACTCACTAAATAACGATAAATACCACGTGACATGTGATTAGTATTCCAAATGGAAGTTATAATAGACACGCTATCTGCCAGTACAAATTATCCCCTAGAAACACAATGTTTATAAAGAACAATATTACAAGGTAAATACCACTAGAAACAGGAAACGGTGAAACGAAATGCTCCATAATGTGACTTTACTGTAATTTCCCATTAACAATAATCAACAGAACAACACATGCATTTATTACTGGAGAAACACTGGATAGTTTTGCATAATTTTTAAATTCGGTAAGTAGGCGATTTTTAAGCGAAATCCACTACATCTTGTTTAGACCAGACTTTCAGTGTATTACCGCTATTGTCACAGGTCTAACAAAGATACAAAAATACCTCAAATGTACTGCATTCAATTTAGCTTTATTAACGGTTATATTATCAGCTGTTACTTCCTCTGTCTATAGCATATCATGTCATATTTCAAATTATCTGAAAGCAGGATAATATAAGAAATATTATAATATAATACACGTACTTGGCAAACAAAAACTAATTTCCATATCGAACGAACTATCAAGTATATTAGCACGTATCATACCATGTCATAATACATTTGATAATTAACCCAATTTCTGAAAGAAGTATTAATTGAACGGCATGGATATAATATTGTAACCAGGATATTTATTATTAGACGGATGATAAAACTTTCAATAATTCATTATTTATCTAATTAATACTCCTTTTTTATAAACACTAAGTTATATTAGAAATAGCTTGAATTTGTCATGAAAATTATAACTTTATTATTACAAAAGCTTATATTGTTATTGATGAGTTGGATCGTCCATCTCATTCATCGGCTTAACGATCAATCTTAGCCAGCCACCAATCTATCCATCCAGCTATCAATCCATCCATCTATCCATACATCAATCGATCCATCTCCCATACTGCCACGTTTCAGTGTATATGGATAACCTGCATATTTATTTGTACCATCCAAAACAAACAGACTCAACGAATGTTACTTGGTACACGTATTATACAATAGTAATAGGTTTTAAAAGAAACACGTGTAGTTACTACATATGAATCGATATCTTTTCCCCAGGTAACCGATTACTTGTACTTTTCTTGTTGCTTTATTTCCTTTATATTTCTAATGAACAGAAAACATGTTATGACGCTGATACTCGGATAAGGAAATCTGAAATATTCTCTGTCTTCTTGAGCCATCTTTCATAATGGTATGGTCATCATTTCGCACGTATAAAATACTTATTGAAATATGTAATGTCAAATGTTTTGCTATCGTTTCGTATTTCTACACGGCTCGCTTTGCTAAATTAAAACAATTATTTATTTTAAGTTCTAATTCTGACACTCTACTTCATTTACTTTTACTAGCATGTACAATTAGATTAGACTGAAATAACAACAAGAATACAGTTCTATAATAAAATCATGTATTCTGATAATTGTTTCTTATCTATTAAACAAGAAATACAATGCTAAAGGATACTAAAATACATTGCATGAAATTGTTATTAATAATATGGTGACGTGTAACAACAGGATACCATTACTAAACGCGGCATAAAAGTGATGAATAAATCAATTAAAGGTAAAAGATAATTTGCTGGTTTATAAATTCCATAATAAATATTAAATTGCATGGCTTGTATAATAACTTACACATACAGGTTTTGATTACAAAATTATGAATAACTCCATGGCCCTTTGACATAATGTTAACATAAAACTTCCAGCTAAGACTCACGCGAAATGTTTTGTGTATCGAAATACACAAGAATACTCACATACATGCAAACACCCAATTACGCACGCACCCACTCACACACTCACACGAACGCATCTATATAGGCACTATCTCTATCTGTCTTAATCAATGGGTCCATGGTCCCTATAGGCCCTTGCGCACCCCCACCCCCCTCAATACGAACGTATGAAACCTATTTTATTTCGTTCCACGGACTTCTCCTCAATATGAAAAATGGATCACACCATCACCAAATTGGGATGGACTACTTGTGTGATGTCATCTTTAAAATGGCCGTCTGTGGAATTAGCGAAATAAAGTTTTCGGCTATAAACCGACTTGTAGGATAGATAGAGACGGGATTTTGGTGTATACATCCATGTTTATGATAACGAGAAATCTGTAGATGGCACTGAAAAAACCCTCTGACTCTTGGTTAACTCGGAATTCAAAATGGCTCTATTGAAACCAGCGAAAATTACATTTTCTGCCATATTTAATGCCTGGTTGTCATCTTGAAGTTCAGAATGGCTGCCAATATTGCCAGATTTTGTATTGCCAGTGATAACTAGATAATAACCCGTTCCATTAAGTAACACTTGACAACAAAATGGACGTATATTAAAATAAAGACTTTTATTGAAAGCTAAAATACATGTAATCCAAAAAATTCCAACCAAAAGAAAAATGAAGAATTGATATAATAATATTCTGACAATTTTTTCAGGCACAATTCCAAGAAAATGCCTAATAAAAAACAATAAATATACATTTTTAGAAGATACAAAATCCAATTAAATTCATTTCAAATTTCCCAAAGGAAAAATCCTTTTAAATAAAAAATAATCGAAATCTGGAAAAAGTCCCTGACAATGGAGGCATAGTCAAAGATCAGATTCAATTTTAATTATTTGTGCCCAGAGTCTTTACAGTGAAATATGAATCGAGTGGTTAGCTACCGAGAATGTACGCTGTTACATTAGATCAAGTGCATCCTCTTTTCCTGATGTTTCTGAAATATCCCATCGAATCCGCTATATCATATTTTAATGTTATCAATAATGATTAATCGTTTGCTACACATTTCGTAAAGTAAACATGTAATGCATCTAAATAATGTTCAAGACAAAAACCATTACAACCATACTTTAACAAGAGCAGACCCTTGCTATGATAATAGTCTAGTTTCTGGATATCATTGCTAGAGATTTAATCTGTAGAGTAATATTCAGGGGCGAGTGTTTTATGTAGAGATACTGTTTTTGATTCCAGTGGCATACGTGAAGACAGGTAGGTAAGCTGAAACAATCGTGATCTGAATTGTTGTTATTCTTCTCTAAGATGATCTCAGAAGTGAAACGGAGTTTTGAAAACGATATTTTAATTGTATCAGAGCAACAGACCCAGTGTGTGTGTGTGTGTGTGTGTGTGTGTGTGTGTGTGTGTGT
The DNA here is from genome assembly GCA_025642065.1 of Paralvinella palmiformis. NCBI lineage: Eukaryota > Metazoa > Annelida > Polychaeta > Terebellida > Alvinellidae > Paralvinella > Paralvinella palmiformis. Next base: position 13,917 of record JAODUP010000815.1, on the reverse strand, counting down.
GTGTGTGTGTGTGTGTGTGTGTGTGTGTGTGTACATATAGAGTACGCCAACAAATATATGCTATGGTGGTATGGACATTAAAGTATTTTGAGCATCAAAAATTAAACCCTGTATAAATATAATACAAGCTTGTGAGTTATATATATCATCTATAATTTCGACATTTTCGTTTAAGAACAAACCACAAAACACGTACAAACACACACACACACACACACACATATATATATATATATATATATATATATATATATATATATATATATATCATATACATTGATTGGTTAATGTTTGGCGGTTAGATGTCAATCGCAACAGACTGGAATAATAATGAATTACAAATAATTAAGTGATGAAGGCAGACAAACTAGTCTTCAGGAATGTTACTGAAATATGTCTGCAAGAAAGAACTAAAGTATCTACATTATGAGGAGAGTGGTCAATCTAATGAGTGAGAGACAGAAAGAGGGAAAGAAAGAGTAAAAGTCACTCTACAAGTCTAGTATGTTGTGTAGCAGATTTCAAAAAGAATATATAAATAACAAGAAAATGTATGGGGATTTCAAAGGAGAATATAAATGTACTAATTTCGCCACCAACAAATAGCACAATTGATATTGTTATTCCAGATAATATACAATTTTCCCTTCCATTTACACACTCAAGAAAGAGGCTCAATGTGTTTTGCGTGATATACTTAACGTTTGCCCCCCCCCCCCATAGTCCTGACACTTCTTGTGGTCAATATCCTATAGCAAACTCCAAATACAGTTGTCACTATAGATACTAACAGGAGCAACACAATTGACTAGCTTTACTGACTCTTGGCACGTGATTCAGATTTAGAACCTAGAAACCAATTATATTACCATTTACAGAACGTAAATGACAACGACGCTTACAATTTAGCTGTATTAAGCTTCATGTAGCTTTATTCTATCCAAGAAATATAGCTACCAGTATATAGTAAGTTACAGAATTATATTCCATAATGATATACATATCAAGTAAGATGTTTTATCATAAATCAGGTATTCGTGTTCGTTGAGTTCGTTGGGTATTGGTGTTCGTTGGGTAATTAAACTTTATTGCACCATCAAATATAACTTGTCATGTCAACAGTCTGTAACATTTATGCCTGTTACTTTTGGGTGTACTACAAGAACTTTTGCCTAGTTGGACTAAGCTGATATGTTTTATATAATGGTGATTTCTGCTCGGAAAAACGTGTAACATTTTAAATATTTTCTTCACTAAATATAACCTCTGGTTGTTGATGTGTTCAAAGATGTGCCCACTCAGCTAAAAGAAGCAATTAAACCAAGGAATGAATTATTGCAATAGAAAATGTCACCTTCGTTATTGTCTCATATTTATATTATAGTCTTGAAATGGCATGATAGTGTAAATGAAGTTGTCATCACCAAGTATACATTTCAATCAAATACGTTCTATTTAAGCGATACTAGTTAAAGGTTAATTATGACTAGAATAATATTGACCATTAGTAAAATGGGCTGTAGTCTAATGATGACGAGTATTATAATATTATTTCTTAGTCACCTTTGGAGGAAAATTGCTTCTAATCATGTTGATAATATACAAAAATGACGAAAGAAACAAAAAAGCATTAGGCTTAGAATACAACTACTTATAACTCTTTATCCACATTATCTGGCCAAAAATATTATATTTAACCAGATGTCCCTTTGTGGTTACAAACCGATAAAGAAAACCTATCATATAGTTCAGGTAAGTGTGAGACATGACATACGACGTTCACATAGAAATTGATGAATTTAATTAACTCATAGTCAGAATGGATGAACATATGCTATAACTATCTAAAGGTACACGGTGAAAATTTGCGTAAAAGAGCTTCAAATAATATATTAGCAATCAATGTCCAATATATAACTGTTAGAAAATGTGGGTTTAAGGCATAATTAAATTGCATATATACATATCACCTGAGTATACAGATTAACTGCAAGGTATATATCCCAACTATAGGGGTTTAAATTAGCAATTACCTTAAAATTAATCTTTAATAAAATTAACACATAATATAGACGATAATAGGACGTCTACAGTTTTACGAGTGTACGTAGCACTACATAATTGGCTATGAGAGGAATGTACGAGAAATATTATTATAGTATATGATAATATATTTAGGGTAAGCCAATATTAATAATGTCTCATAATAATGTCCCAGTTTTATATATTTTTCTTTAAATTGTATTCTGTTGAGTGAAGTAGCCAATAATCTTTGGATATATTTTATAGCATTAGGTTATTATTCTATTATATGCGCCAGGTAAATATTTACAATGCCCAGAAAAATACCAAGTATCCGTGAACAATGTCTAAAAAAATCCATGTGTAATTTAAAACACTTAAATGGTGTGTTCTGTTTTATCTGTTTATTACACAGAATATCTCCTATCGTACTCCATACACTAAAGAGTAATATATATCAAACCTGCCGCTACTGAGGAGTCAGGTACCTATTCACACCTCTACAAATTGCTCAAGTTCAGCAATCATAGACTATATTTAAAATGAACAATAGTCAAACACTGAGAAGAATGCCTGATAATGAGGCACTACTGCCATTACCGAGGAGCATAAATTCATAAATATGGCGTTTTTTTTTTTGTTTTCTTCAGTTTTCAGAAATCGGTGATATTAATATAAATCCTACATTTTCTATATTAGTATTATTACATTGGAATATTTAATTAATTATTGGAGTTCCTATATAGCGATGGAAATCTTCATGTCCGTTTATAAGTCTCTGTCATCGCTAGATTTGTTAAGTGTTTTCCTTGGAGAGAAGTTCTTCCACTTTATATCCATAGTTTGTCTAGCACTAAGACTACATAAAACATTTGATCTAGTTAATTAATTAATTAATATTCACTGTTATAATATATGAGGATATACGTATCAATCCATACATTCATTATCTATCGAACGTTCTATCGTTACTTCCATCTAAATGTACATCCATCCATCCATCATTTATCCATCGTTCCACACATCCATCCATCCATCCACCCTCCCATATATATATATATATATATATATATATATATATATATATATATATAGAGAGAGAGAGAGAGAGAGAGAGAGAGAGAGAGATAGATAGATAGATAGATAGATAGATAGATAGATAGATAGATAGATAAATAGATAGATATCTCACTATCCATCTATCCATCTATCCATCCATGCATACAGACAGAGATACGTCCATATACATAACTACGTAAATAAACATTTTGAGTGTCATCTCCATGTTCAAATTGGTAATGTGATTGGCCACAGACCTGAAACATCTGATTACAAGTCTCGACTTTGAGATATTCTGAAGAATATCTCATATTTCAGTTTGCTTCATTACCTTTGGATGTCACTCTGCCCATTTATCTAACCTTGTATAAAAACGTGGATGTAAAACATCAAACAGCAATCAATAAAATAGACTATCACTTCCTTTTCATTTATGTATTTTAACGTGATTAAACAAGAGTGGGGACTATTACTAGAAATTACCTGAAAAGTTAATGGAATATCACGTTCACATAATATAACCTCCTACGTTTGCCAAAGAGCGGCTCAAGAGTGGACAACCTGGTAAATAGTTTCTCCACAAAGATAAAAATGTGAATAATTTCGTAACTGATAAATATGATATTATAATACATTTAGTACCAAAATAAAGAGCTTTGTGTTTCTAACACAAATGTAAAGGCAATATATTGTTTAAATTGAATATGAGTATTTGTTTTCTTTTTATATCTGATCTTTCCTTTTGCATCTAATTCTTCTTATTCGTTATAGTGAAAAATTGGAGGTTCCAGTAGAAAATCCGTATCCTACAAAATTGCGTAATATTCGATTACTGCAAGAATAATGCCCTACTCAGTGTGTTCCATTTCATTGTTTAACTTGTCAATTGGCATCATGATATCGGATTACTGCATTTACCCTATTGGATTATGTTATGTATTTAAAACTGTTGCCACAAATAATTTAGTTCTTGCTATACGTTTCTTACTGAGTACTTTGATGCACTATTATGATATTAACCAGAAAGAAACCACTATACAAGTACCGACCTTTTGATGCATACATACATACAGACCTATTCTACTTTTAGCGCTGGAACTAATCCTATAAATATTTAAATTGATGAGCGTGTGTGTGTGTATATGTGTGCGTATGTGCGTGCGTATGAGGGTTATCTCCTTATCGTTGTTTCCACAAATGCCAAGATATATAGTACATGTCATAAACATATAATAAGAATTAATAAAATGAAGGAATATTCCAGCAAAAGTCATTCAATACCAGTTATTTTAATTTTAATATTTGTTGCATTCGGTTATTGCTTCCATTTTGTTTTTGTGGTTATCAGTAAAAGTTTTTCTTCAAATTCCTTTTATTATTACATGTGTAATGAGCACCATGTTTATAATGAGCATGAGTTCCTAAGAGATCCACATTATTATATTAGGCCATGTAAAATGCGCTTCTTCTGGTCTTATTGCCCAACTCTATTCGGTCAGCAGCTATAATTCAAACTCTTATCACAAAATGTTGTTGTTGCTTTGCGTTTCGCATAGAGTACTTTGATATAATGTTCACTATGATACGAACCAAGGAGTGACCACAATACGTATCTCAATATTTTGACAGAAGCCGATACTTACCGATAACAGTCCATTATCCCTATAGTTTTGCCTGAGAGATTATCTCTAGAATAGTGTTAGTGTCAAGAGTTTTTTTCGCCAATAATCGTTTTGATTCTACTGGGATAGTTGAAGATAACTGGAAAAGTTGGATCGTTGATGATTTAAATATCGGTCAACCTTCCACAAATGAATACTCTAAGCGGATCAGAGGCACCGATCTACAATTATTCTATTATCTGATGTGTATAAATAACTAGGTGTGCCAGCTATATAGGTTTAGTGTTTAGTATAAATAGATTACACTTATGAACATTGAAATACATAGATCATCAGCAAATTACCACTAAAGGTATCCAATTAAAATTGTAACACATATAGCCAAGAAACAAAATGGTAAGCGAAGGATTGGATATTATTGGTTCAAGTCCTATGTAAACATTCAACATACAACATTTTCGAATACTTTAGAGCGATTAAAAATACTGTGAAACGGAAAATGATGGCCACATATTAAATAGCCGAATTGACGATCTGGACAAGATGGTGACGTTTTAAGTTGGCGAATTCGTGGTTCTAATATTATCAAATTTCTTCATTTTATCTGTAATAAAAAGTGTGAATTATCTGTGTAAATTCTCGAATATTTTCAAAACACACTGACACCTGTAATTTCTTATAATTCACACTATAAACAAAATTTCGGTCACTTGAAGGCTTACTGATTCTTATCCAATCATGAACCACTTTCAAATGAAGTCATATGGAGTATGAACGGTACAGAAAGCAATTGCAGAAATCGATACAAGTGTCAGTGTTAAACAACTTTACATGTTTAGTATGGCGTGCGAATGTATAAACACCATTGATTGTTATGTATGGTTCCTACGATGATTTGTGCAAAATAAAAATAAAGTGCATACCAACTGGATATTTTCTGGTGATTTTATATTATGTAAATCCTATCAATAAATAAGTATCATAATTAGGTGATCCTGTAAAGCACTTTTCAAAAAAGGATTATATTTAGAGAGTTAGCCAATCACATCCCATGGTGCATAATATTGACTTAGAGTTCAACAGATTTGATATTTACATTTTAACATTAATAAATGCCAATGCTTTTGCTGTGAAATAAACATTTATAATAATAAATATTAATTATGTATTAACCAACGTTCAACTTAATTGTTGTATGTAGATTAATTTGCCTACACAAGCTTACACTATGGAGAACAATAGTATATCCCCACAACTGTGATCTTTCGACGAGATTTATGATGGTGTGTTAGTATGTAGATAGCGTGATCAGCAAATGATGACGATCGTTTTAATTTGGCTATTTTTCGCAATTCGCCAAATTCGCCAAATTTAAACGATCGTCAACATTTTCCGATCAACGGTAGGTCTATTGGTGTTAGGTCACTGGCTGGTAAAGAAGAATTCTTAAGAAGAAGGTCTACATGTTTTACATAGGAACATTTAAGATGAGAATGAAACACGTCATGGCTTAGTGATACATTTATTATCTCAGTAATCGGAACAATTAGTGCGTGAAGACAGTAATTTAGCAGAAATGTAAGAAAATGATAAAGTTCACAGGATCTATTATGGGATGTTAAAATCAAATTAGCAACTTCAGTAAATGATGTTGGTTTGCACAATGTGCAAGAACAATGTACAACTGGAAACAATTAATATTACAACTGGGAGCACGATCCGCGAAAGAAAGCATTATTTGGGTGATCTTATACTTGAACTGTCCGTGGGGTGGCGCCTGCGTGGTCTAGATAGTAGCGTCTTGGACCACATATCACTACCACCCTAAGTTCTAATCTCGGCGTGGTCATATCTGAAGGGTGTCTCATGTTTGACTTTGATTGCATTAAATTTGGTGGTCACTTGGCCAATTTAGCCTGCCATGTGCACAAATTAAAAAGATCAATTGTCTTGAAAAATAATTATTCGAATCATGAGCGGGCAGAGAAACAGAAGTCTTTCAATGATTACTGTACCTCAGTTAATATATATGCATCTCATCTCTTTCGAAGAATCAATAAGAGTTAATAGTTAATAATAAGATCTTGAGGATTGCTACCGATAAATGTCGGAGGGAAAGGTCTAAGATATTCCATACAAGTCAAAATTATTGTTCCAAATATTTAATCTCCTCTGATTGCAGCTTTCCAATTGGAATCGTATCTGTGTCTACTAAAGACAGTGCGAGTTAGCGAACGATGGTGTAAGTAAATAAATTTGTGAACCAATGACTAAACAAATACTGACGTATATTTAACTGGATCGATGACCTTTACACATTGACCAAAGGCACCCGTTCATGAGTCTGATTATATCAGGTTGCCAACGTATTACATATCAATATTGCTATTACAGGTACAACTCAGATTTCTCTTATACTTGCAGATTTGTAAAAGGCGACGGTGTGTCATGTTCATGATATATTAAATGTGTGCCAAAAGAGCTTGAACACATTGACACCTGAATTTCCAAAATCCAAATGAGAGTTACTAACGGTGCAAATAATATTTGGATTATTCTAATCTGTTGGCCAAATTCTAATTGTTTTAGCCGAAAATACACAATGGTGTTGGTACTGTACCATGCATGCTAAGTTGGGAAGAAAACAATAGTGTCCTGATAATTGAGAAAATAAACACAATACAAATGTTGACATTAATACAGCCTAGGCATGCATGATACCCTCGTGCAACAAGTTATGTAAGAGTTTTCCTTAATGATCTATCAAAAACAATATTTATTAGAAATTTATACCTTTCGAATCGTTTGTTAATTGACATGGTACAGCTTCATTTGTAACATCTTAGAGGCTTTGAATAGATTCGGCATTATTTTTAAATGTTAGGAGCTGACACGCTTATATTTTAAGTGAACCATTTAAAACCCTTCCAAGATTTTATAGTGATAGTTCTCTCATGTATATTTTCGTGTAATACAATATGATTTGTCCAATAGAAACAACTTGATATTTCAGTATGTTTTCAGACATATGGTCTTAAACCTTACAGGATTGTAAAATAAGTTTAATTTAAAGTTTTTTTCCTAATCAAATACAGGAAAATCGTTATTAGTGAACGAGAAGCTATGAAAACGTAAGTTTTAGTCCAATTGAAGAATTTAATTTGGAACATGTTTTGAAAGACTGATTTCTTCTTTTACAAACGATTGTCTTTGGTTTTTAATTATCATGAAATATACTCCCAGCAGGCACCAGACGTTGGATCCACATCGGATCAACGTTGTCCTTTGACGATGGATCAATGTTATGAAATTGTTTAGATTTGAAAATTGGATCAACAGAATATTTGCAACATTGGATAAAAGTAGTTTTCATTATGGTTGATGTAAACATATTTATTCAATTGGCAACAAGCAAAATGCTTATACAGTATCTCTCTAATTTATACACACATTCATACAAGAAACACGGTAATATATATATATATATATATATATATATATATATAATATAATTGATATTGTTACTATACCAGCATCATGGTTGATTCGAATGTAAGGGACTGGTGCAGTATATATATGCATTAATTACATCAGCCACAAATAATTTTGGTTGAAATTTCATTATGGTTAAATCAGCTGCATAATATAACGCACTCATGATAATTAAAAACAGGTGACTTGTTCAAAATACAAAATGAATTGATTATACATCTAGAACATGACAACATACAAGTATACCAATTCTATTTTGTAAAATACATCATACAGTAATCTAATTCACAATCAAATTATATGCCAACACAATAGCACCCTGCCAAATGTTTGAATAGTTTCATGGATCAAATTCGAATAATTATTATTCGAATTATTGTTATTAACATAGCCAAATTATAAAAGACATATTGCTCAAAAAATAAAAGTGCTTAATATGTCCATAGCTACAAACGTATGAATAATATATATTATTATTTTTATATACTATATTTATATAGCACTCTTTTCATAAACTATATCATGTTCAAGCGTGCTTTACAATACAAGACATATAAACTTAAAAGGCTAAAATGACATGGAATAATATTTATTAAATGTAAAATGAAATATAATAAACAAAAACATAACACCATACATACTCCAGCCTAAAATAAATAGATTAGCCCCCAAACTTATCCTGTAACTGTACATGTCTATGTGTATGCAAAAGAGTGCAAGCATCTTTTGGAACATGGAAGTTGACATGCATAATTCGTTACTGCAGTCCAATCCTTTCCAAAGGAAAGTTCTTGTCCCATCATCATCTTAAATTCTCAGTCCAAACCTTTCCCAAAATTATCAAGTTTCACCTGATCATTTGTATCACCACTGTTGTTATTAGAATCCTGTGTATTGCTGTCATCTCTACCATCCACATGACAAGATGAGTCAGTATCACCGTTATCATGTACACTCGGAGCAACACTAGCACCTACTAATACATTGACTGCATCCTTATCACTGCTATTATCTTTAGCAAGAGTCAGTACTTCAGCTTGATGCTTTCTCATTCTTTTCAAGTAGACCATGCAGTAACATTCTGTTTGGACCTAGGAATACCTGTACCAATATGAACACTTATGACATTGTCCATACGTGTCAATTGGTGGGGAGGCATGCGTATTGTGAAACCATTACCTATTTTCTGCCTTTTTGCAACTTTCACATAGCCGACCAAAAGCAGAAACTAATGGGAGCGAATATTATTGGGTTTATGCTGAAAATAGCGAGAATGTTATAATAACGAGAACGTTGTACAAAATGTTTCCTAGGTCATCATGGAAGGCTCGCGAAAATAAATCGGCGATATGATATTAATTTTGAAACAAAATACTAGGTTTTAGCCATGCGGCTTAATTTTACCTTGACAATGTCAAAGGTCATAGTGCCAAATAAAAGCCTGTAACCAACTTTTGATAAGTCATCTACAGTAAGTAATAACGTTTTGGCTCATAATATTCATATAAGCCATTTCTGAAAAATAAGCATTTATTTATTTACAGACACTCCTCCACTGTCCTCCAGACAATTTGTTTTCTGAGAAATAAAAATCGGAGGTATTGAACGTTTCAGCATTTTACAGATTTGATCCTTCTTCATGACAGATATACACACAATAGCGGCTTCTCAAATGATAATCTTAAAATATTAAATTATATATCATGGAAAATACAACATTGTGGTGGACTTGTGTGTCACATCTTTGGAGTGTGAAATGGTTTAACCATAAATGACGAAGATTAGCTCTCAAGTATTTTTATCGGAACCCCACCTGTCGAAAATAAGCCGAAACATCATTTTTTACAATATTTGGAGTAATGTTGTCAAGAGTGATGAACATAATCTGATGGTAGTCAACAACACATTAAAAGTACAATATAGTTATATCTGAGCTCCTGTAATGATTTTAGCTTAGAAGGAATTCGTCGAGGGCGAGAAAATGTCAGGTTTAGTCCGAATTACTTCACTAATTGATCGACAGAAACCTGTAATGTTTGGTTTAAATACCTCAACTTATCTGGGTTTAGGTTTAAAAGGTTAAACGTATTTATATGGCTCAAAGAAGCTAGCCTCCTCGTGTGTATGCAAATGTTAGATTCGATATCTTCATTCCAGGTTTCGTGTAGTTTTACAGTTTAATGAAAGGTGCTAATGTTGTCTTGCGTGATACACTTAACTCTAAATCCATAGAGACCGGACACATCGATGGCTGAATGTATAAAACCAACAAGTTATTTGCATATAAATTAGGACATTTCAGTAGAGTGTAGTCACGACAGGTGCTAACATTAGTCACACAATTCACCAATTTCAACGGACACCTGGGTAGTGATTCCTTGTTAATAAACGGTGGGCTTTTAAAGCGTTGTCAGGTTTCTTCATTTTTCCATAGCAACTCTAATAAATTGAAAACATTACTTCATTTGGATATAAAACTAAGCTACTTATGTATACTGCGTTCTAAGTATTAATATTAGACAAAAAAATCCAGTGGCCTGTCTACTTACGATATTAGCTTAAACCGTTCCACAAATCTACTTTTAATCTGACTCATGTAGGAGCGAACATCTACCATAAAGTAATATAAAATGAAGCGTTGCAATTACATGAAACGTCTTGTATATGACAGCTTAATGATGTCCAAATATTAGACATAAAAAGAAATGAAAATACTGATACTAACATGAGTGCGTACATTTATATATGTGTGTGTGCATGTATGTGTCCGTGCGTGTGTGTGTGTGCGTACGTGTATGTTGTGTGTGTGTGTGAGTATATATATATATATATATATATATATATATACGTATATGTATGTGTGTGAGTTTGTGTGTCTGTATGTGTGTGTGTACGTGTGTGTGTTTGTGTGTGTGTGTGTGTGTGTGTGTATGTGTGTGTGTATGTGTGTGTGTGGGGGGGTTAGCTGTGTATAATAAGGCACAGGCATAGAGAATCTCGAACCCGTGAATTCAAACTCTGGACGTTTCTTCAGGGGACTGAATCCAGAGTGGCGACTTTTCTTGCTGAGACATGTGTAATGTGTGTGTGTGTGTGTATGTGTGTGTGTGTGTGTGTGTGTATTTACGTGTGTTTGTGTGTGTGTGTGTGTGTTTCAGGATATATATTACGGCGCTTACTCAGAGCATAATCACCTGAGCATCCATTAAAACCTAAATATCCATAAATCTATACAAAACTAAAAGTACCATTTGACACCACATTCTGCAATAAACAAAACGAGCGTGTGGTTCAATAAACAGTTAATTCATGGGAAAGATAATAGTTTGACATCCCATTTTGCTATCAATTGTAATTTGATGTGGTTTATAATAAACCTGTACATGAGAACAATTCGTTACCGAAGATCTTTACCTGAGTTTCATACTGTGTTTGAATAACTCAACAAATTGTATATATTAACCGTACTGACAGTAGTCTAACAGGTCAGGGGTCGAAAGTGATTGCTTCATTATGACTTTTTTCGTATTATTTTATAATATTATTCTGAATAATAAGAGACAATAACATATTCACCTCTCTCTCTTCTCTCACACTCTCTTTCTCCTCTCTTTCTTTCACCCCAAACACACACACACGCACACACTATCACATATATATATATATATATATATATATATGTGTGTATGTGTGTGTGTGTGTTTTAGGGTACATAGTAAGAGGCAACAGGCACAGAGCATCAACATATCTAAACATCCTTCGAAACCTACCAGCATATTATGCTGCGGTTGAGAAAGTTCCGTTTTCTATGCGTGGAGACCATATTTCCCGGTCCTTGCATTCAAGAAAAGTTGATCTAGAGCTGTATATTTCGTGTACTATTTGCGTCTTTGGAGGGACGCCGTTTAGATGTTTGGCCTGGTTATCCAGCATTTAAATGACTGTAGCAGGCACAGTACGCTCTTAAAGCATTATACGTACTCCTGACTCAGGAATAGAAACACTGCATCGCATCTCGAGCGGTGGCATTGGACACGGCTCGCGCGGTTGGTATGTTTTATATAACAATTTTAGTTGCATATAAAATTCACTTTGGTTGTGGGAATATAATTATCTTTCCTAGGTCCAGTTATGTACAGTTTGTATTATGACATTCAAGATTAGCTCTAATCTGCTTGTCCTAAATAACAATAGTTAGAATAGCAGGCATTAGGTCAGGTTTGAAAATGATAACATAGTTCAAACAGTACGGAAGCTATGACGAGCTAATATGGTTTGCTTCAGCGCAGATGTCAGTCTTTTAATAGCAATTAATAGTATTAATAGTTATTAATAGTAGTCGCTTCGTGACGCCTGCCCGTTGTAAAAACTGATCTTTGAAGAGAGTGACAATTGAGAGTGAATATATAGTTTATATAGTATTGCTTTGAAGAAAGATACAGCAATTGAAAAATAGCTATAAATAGGACTGCTTAGATAATTAAGCTAAACATTCTCACTACTGCCGTGATCTGACTTGGGTGTTTTACACCCAAACTCCGCGGCTGTAGGTGATTCGTATTTTGATTTTGCTTGGCGGCTTAGGGACTGGTGAGACATTACACATGTCTCAGCAAGTAACGTCGCCACTCTTGATTCAGTCCCCTGAAGAAACGTCCAGAGTTTGAATTCACGGTTCGAGATTATCTGTGCCTGTGCGTTATTATACACAGCTAAAACACACACACACACACACACACACACACATATATATATATATATATATATATATATATATATATATATATATATATATTCCTTAAACGTTTGTACTCATGTACATAAAAAGGTGTACATATATGGTGTACATAATTGTATTAATAATGCCAATATCAAAATTTATATGGCTGCAGATAACAATTATTTACGGTCATTAATGGTTTAATGTTGTATGAAGATGTTCACATGGGAACAAATATATATTCCATTAGTTAATGTTATCTAACTGATCAGGCAACACTGTGCCTGGTGTTACTGTCAATTTCAGATTTTCTAAGTTACTAACATCAAATTTGTAAGTCAATCTTAACAGACAATTGACTTCATACATTAGCAGTCTATGTAACTATATACGTTTATGTACTATTATAGTCAACCTATTAAGGGGCCAAACATTCATATATGCAAACAATTAGTTAATGAAATATATTTTCATTCAGCTTATATTAAAATAGATGTATTAAAGAAACAGTAATAAATATTTAAATATCACATAACATACCAGGTTTTATGCCACCATGATTTTCTTATCGGTTGTGTTGTTGAATGTATTATTTAATTTATGTTTATTATAACAATCAATACATTTTCTTATCGTAACATTGATAATTTGGTCAAAGGTTTCAATATTGTCCATCAATTTCCTTACAGTGCTCGATTACACTTATGTCTTTGTCATGTGATACATATCTGGAGTGATTCATCAACGTTGTCATTCTTTTCTGGAAGAATTTCCCGTTTGAAATAAACAAGTAAATGAAGATGTAGGTTAATCGAAAGAAACAGGGAAGAGTCCTGAATGAACAAGCTGCTACTTTTAAAACAAAACAGTAAAGAAATAGATGTAATTAAATCCTATTAAATTTTGTAAAATCATGTAACTGACTTATTCGAAATAACAGAAATGCTACTCTCATATGATCCTATTAATATCATTAAAAAATAAAGACTTTTTTGAACGAAA
>JAODUP010000814.1:400000-478744 GCA_025642065.1 Paralvinella palmiformis | reverse complement strand
TATGATGGGTGATTTGAGTTGTTTAGGTACGGGGGCTGGTCACAGCTGATACGTTGTCAGTATTCAACTGTCGGAGTCATCTAGAAGCCTGGCTAAAGTAGAATCGACCTGATCTGTGCTCTAAGTCTGAACATGATGTCATTTGCCAACATCCTCCCAAACAGATAGTAGTGTTTTCAATTATGTAGGCTGATAATAGATAATGGCAAGGTAATGTGGTAAAGAAATATTTCAGATAGGACGACGTGGAAGCATAATATACTCTACCGGGAACTCATAGAATTAAAAATTAAAATTTAAATATCCTCGTTTTAATTATTTACAAAACATATAAATATAGCAATCGGTCACTGATGTAAACTACAGACGCTGTATTATACAGTAAATATTGAATGGGACTTATCGAAGCACAGACTTCGACATATTAGCTGCTACATGACTAAATACATTTTACTTTAGCAAGCTATCACCGGTCCTCTTTGTGTCGGCGAAGTGACTTATTAAATCGTGATCTGCTTTTACAATTAATAGAGAAAAGATATTCGACGAATTTATTGCCACGAATTAATTCAATATCAATTAACTGCACTCTATCCTCCTCCGGCCAAACATGCTAATATGGTGCTTTTGGTTCTTCCCATCTCCGGCATCAAAATGTTAGTTGTGAATCTTCATAAGTGGATATATAGTTCATTCGCCGCGATTCATCAAAATGCTCCGTTACGTGGTTAACATTAACTAAGATGCACACACTTATCCAATAGTCCTTTCTCCAGTCGGTGGATGATGATAAAATTAATGTAAACATTCATTATTCTTCATTATCTATATCTACCCTTTCGTTTGCTATTCATTCTTTGACCGTGGTAAGTAAAATGTGAAATCGCGATCGTGGTAACAGTTGTAACTCGTGATGATCATCGTGTGTCGCAAAATAATACCAAGATGGCTGTTCAATTTATGTCCAAACATGAAGATGGAAATTTAGTTTTAAAGAAAACCAACAACGGGTTTGATAGATTCTCTGAATTGCGCTGATCATAGTTTTGTTGACCAACAGTAACGTGCATACGTCACCAGGATTCCGACGCAGTGTTACGGAAGAACGTCGGCGGACTTGACGGACGTGTGACGTTGTCAGTCCGACGATTCTAAATGTCTGAGGACCATTCAAAGATTTAATAAGTTATATCCAACATGACCTTGTGGGTGTTACGTCTTTAGGATAGTTTCCGGGGGGGGGGGGAAATTCATGATTATACAGGGGTCATCCCTAGATACCTGGTAAATGAGACTACTTTGCGACGCACAATAAAAAACACATTAAGACGAATGAGTGACTTATCTGTTTACTTATTCTTTGTTTGCTAACCAAGACCTCGTAGAGAAGTGAGTTGATCCGACCGAAAACCTTTACTGATGAATGAAACATCCTCCAGACAGAGAAAGCACACGGATTCAACCCCAAACTTGGAGATCTGCAGCGCAAAGGCTAAAACCCAACCCAGACAATAAACGGAACAGCCTCGAGATGTACAAGAAATGGGCTTATTTATTCGGAAAACAAATTAACCAGGCTATAGATAACCTAGTTTTTAAACCCTTAATTTTAACCGTAATGTGAATCTGCTCAATTACAGGGTGACCCATAAGTCGCTTTACCAAAATAACAAATTATTCGTTGGCAAACTAGTAAAAGCATTTATGGGACGCCCTGTATTGGTTAAATAACTGAACTATCGTTTGGTATTTCTTTTCAGTTTTAAATCCGGGCACAATTAGAGAACACGAGTTTAGTTTATCAGGTGTGTGTATACATTTAAAATACAATTTAATATTTTTCAAAAATATATTTTCAAATTTCTTATTTTCCAAGTTCGTATACGTAACCAGTCGCACCTGTAGAAATTGGCCTTCTTTGTTGTTGTTTATTTTTAAAAGATTGTTGTTGTTGTTGTCGTTGTTGTGTCGTTGTTTTATTGTTGTGGTGGCTGCGTGACGCCCGTCGTGGCCGAGAATGTGATATTACCGAAGAATCTAGGTCATCAATTGGTCTCTCAGAGATAGCGCCATACTAACGTTTGTATCTGATTGATTACCTTGCCCCAGGGAAGATAACCGAAGGTTAGTATCATCAACGGGGAGCTCATCAGACGTTATCACACCTGTCAGTTGTCTGTTTAAAGGACGGAGACAGTTTAACGTAAACCGGGAGATGTCTAGAATTGAGATGTACGTGTACTTAGTTCGTATTAGTTTAGTGTTAGTTCTCCGAAACATTTGTACATTGAATTAACTGATTATTAATGTGCAAGGCACTAGCATACAGAAGCACAAATCTATGGCCGATTCATCAGGGTACTGAGAATGGAATACCGGCTTTACATGTCGAGCCGTTTGACATATAATCAATACCTGTGCGGTTTTTTTCCACCTATGCATTCATCCATGCTTATGACCACGCATGTGTGTGTGTGTGTGTGTGTGTGTGTGTGTGTGTGTGTGTGTGTGTGTGTGTGTGTGTGTGTGTGTGTGTGTGTGTGTGTGTGTGTGTTTTAGCTGTGTATAATAAGGCACAGGCACAGAGAATCTCGAACCGTGAATTCAAACTCTGGACGTTTCTTCAGGGGACTGAATCCAGAGTGGCGACTTTTCTTGCTGAGACATGTATAATTAGTGGGTGAATAAAGTCCCACTAATAATATCTGTCACCGGAAGCCCGTCGTCTACCAGTAATTAGCTACCATTAAACTTCCTCGGTTATTGAAGATTTAATATAAAAATCACAGCCACCTGTCAAGGTATGCTAATTACCCGTCAACTTATGCTAATCACCTGTCATCGGATGGTCAATGGGATTCTATTTGTTGTTATCGTGTCGTCTTTGTTACAATCTCTTTGATGTTGTTCTACAAATACCAGTTTGAATGTGACAGATTTGGGTAAATAAACAAAAAATATCAGCTAATTAATCTAGAAATTAATCGACGAACCATCCAATCAAACAATCAATCAATCAATCGAAGAATGCTTAATATTTAGCATTGATCTTTGTCATTTTAAACTGTCAGTTTACCTACTCACTTACGTAACTTGAAGTTGTACAATATATATATATATATATATATATATATATATATATATATATATATATATATATATATAAAATATATATATTATGCTTTTAATGTGGTATAACAATATCTAATAGACAATTAATTGATAATACACTGGCATAAAGGTTTGTTTTACTAGAAGTTATTTAAAACGAGCTTTCTTATGAAATATTCTATACGTTTGCTTTAGTTAATATGCATTATCGCGAAATACAAAAATAGAGTTATTAGTAAATTACCATTATTATATAACAAAAGATAAATTAAGTGATTAAACATATATATATATATATATATATATATATATATATTCTTGGAATCGTGGAATTTACAGGATTCCAATGCATGATTGGAAATTAAACCTCCCAGGTCGCCCGAGGCGAATAGAAACAATACAGGACGAGTAGATTTCAGTTGAGTTCGTCATGTCGGGCGAGTGACAATTTCTGATATAATTATCCATTGTTACGTGTTTTGGCACTCGTGAACGTGTAGGACTAGTTCATTAATTCAAGGACTAGTTGATTTTAAAAGTCACTAGTCCTGCAGGACTAGTTGCCTTTTAATATTAGATTCTATCCTGTAATGTCACCAAAACTAAGATAAAGGTGACATTTCTCTGACTGAACGGGCTTAACCTAATTTTGAACACCGAAAGATCACCTTTCGCGTTGTTCTGGCTATCAAGATAAATAGGTACCGAAAACGAAGGTTACAATAGATGGCCTCTTTTTATAAGATCATACCGAGACAGTATCAATTGTAATATAAACAAACCGTCTCCTTGATGATAGATTTTTGGCGTATCTGTTGTTTGAAAGCGTGGAATGTTACATACCTAGTTAATATATATATATATATAATAGCGCATACCTTCTGTGTGTACACCTTTTAATAATCAAATTGACATTCAAACTCGACTTATATGATTAACACAATTACGTGGTGGGGGGGTGGCGTTCCTGCTGTGTTTGTTTGTTTGTTTTGTTGTTCGGGGAGAATCCCCAGGCTGTCGCTTAATCAGCACAGCCTCTATATTGGAGTGGTTGAGAAACTCCTCCCCCACCACTCACAGGGGAGCAGTACGGAAAGATGGAGCCGAAATACCATGAGGGTGGTCACTGCCAGAGTGTTTTACGTCCTCAGAGGGTTTTTAACGTCCCCCTTTATTTTAAATAATTCAGTGGAGACGGCAGCCCCATTTAACGTGGTCAGCCACCCACGATATAGTGAGCCGAGAAATTAATCCCTGGAAAAGTTTCGACCTCTTACGGGATTCGAACCTGCGACCGTTGGCACCAAGTGCCGGGTGCTTAACCACTAGGCCACCGGAGCTCACTAATCCTGCTGTGGGATGCAGCTGTGGCTTTTAAAGGCGGCCTTCGATTAATCATAACGTTACCCTATAAGCCACATCATAGCGGTAACAAGTAAATTTGATCATAGTAACTGCATTGGCCTACCGTAGAGGTCGTTTGTCCGGTTGTCCGCACTGAAAAACATTCGACATCTCTCGCTCCTGTTTCTGCTTCTGCCATACTAACTAAAGCCATCATAAAACGCAAGGGGGGCGCTTCCGTGATCTAGCGGTAGCGTGTTGGACCACAGATCACTACCACCCGTGTTCGGATCTCGGCGTGCGTGGTCTTATCTGAATGTTGTTTCATCTTCGACTTCGCTTCATTACCTTCGCAGGGCGCTCAGCCGATTTAGCCTATCGTGTGCACAAAATTGGTGTAAAACATGAATCATCAATCATCACCTCTGTTCAGTCATCTCTAACATTCTAATTAATAAATCGTAATGATTACCCGGGATCAGTCTAGTGACGTCATAGCACTTCCTGAAATTGGCTCTTCTTGTCAAAGGTGCAAAGCCATAGAGTAGAAATTATGAAAGTAATCTAAGGTAATCGGCAGTTAATTGTTGCTAATCAAAGGTATGTGGTAGGCTAATTAAAAGAACAGTATATATAGATTTATTTGTATGTGATTTGTTGGATAGTTTTCTGTATTTAGTTAGTATTTCTATAAGTTTTCTAGCCCATGTGCTTACCAAAAAAAGTTATAAATAATTGTATACTGTTAACCACAAATATAATAAATATTAATATTTTGAAAAATATGCAGGCTTAGTAAATATTTTTATTTTTTATTTTTTGTTTTCGTAGATTCTAAACGACACAGAGTATTATATAGCATCCAGAGAGTATTGCTTATTATGCAAAAGTTTACAAATTATTAGACGCATTTAACGTCAAGGGAAGCAAAAAAGGCTACACGAATTAGTGCCCGTGTTAGAAACTGTGTTCTGAAAACTCAGGATTATGTCCTATCGGGAATAGGTCCGGGATTCGTCACGCATAAGTGATTATTGGTATTTGTTCATGTAAGAAATGAATACTACTAATAAGAAAGAATGCTTTCTCCTTATCTGAATATCAAGATCAGTATTTGTGTTGATAGCATTTAATATTCTAAAATCTGAAAGAGTAACATCAGATAACTAAGAAACTTCTAATAACTAAATTTATTCAGCAATTCCGCAACCGACTCACAAAATACAGCAGCAGTGAGTGAGGGAAAAATAATTATATATTGAAAGATTATATCATTGATCATAAAACAGTATTTTATCGCCTTAACATGTGTGCGCTTAGATAATGATCTATCCATATAGGGACAAATTTGAATATTATGTATTATACAAAGGTCGTATTTCAAGATTTCCATAATAATGAATCTGCATGTCTGTTATTACCTAAGGATACTTAAGGATGTTTCTGGAGCTGGCTGCTACTTGGCTGCCACTGTTTCCAGGTCTTCATAAATACGGGTGTCCGCACTCTTTCTGTTGGCATTCAGCTTGGCTTTTAAACGTCCCACTGTTTGTTAATGTCATTTTGGTTCGTCTGTATTTTATTTATCCACCGAGTGTCATTTAGTTCATTTTTTGTTGAGTCATAGTCAGCTTCGTCATAATATATCTGGAGTTTACTATATGTATTTATTTTGGAATAGCAATTTAATTTTAGTGAAAGTATACTATGGTCGCTTTTTCCAGGGGGGGGGGGGCTCATACGATCAATGTCGGTTACCATTTGTTGATTGTTTGTCATGACCAGATCTGGGAGGTGTGGCATGTCTGATCCGCGACCCCTGGTGGCAGAGTTGACATCCTGATACGAGAAGTTGTCCCGCAGACACTCGATAAATTTAATCTCACGATTTGTTGGATTATCCATGTTTGTGGTCCACGTTTCCCAGTTTATTCCCCCGTAGTTAAAATCACCCCTAATTAACCTATGAGAATGTTTAGTTTTCGTCATTTCAGTTAATAAATCAAGTAATTTGTCGTTGTTGTCATGTGTATCACCGTCGCTTCTATATATATATATATATATATATATATATATACTTCCAATTAATAGCTAGTCATTTCCTGTAAGTTGGAGCTCCAATCATAAAGATTCCTCATAATCAGTGTCTGATGAGATTTATCTATCTAAAAGTGATTCGTGTACATCAATTATTATTCCCCTTCCTTTATTGTCGTCTACTTTTTTGTGGTACGTCACAAAATCTTGTATGTTGTATTCTGCAGGGAATACGGGGTATCTATTATTTTTAGGTTTTGTTTCAGTTACAGCTATAATTTGCGGGCGACTTTCTGTATGTTGTATATATTGGGTCAATTTTGTTCTTGGGTCGATCTGCATTTGCGTATGTAACATTTATACGATGGTGCTTACTTGGTACTTGTCGGTGTGTATTTACGGGGTGCATTTGCTTTTGATTTTACTTTACGGCTGGTTTTATCCTCGCAATTGTTATAGCGCTAGTACTTATTATATTTCCGGCTGTGTTGTTATCGTTCGTTTCTCGATTCGTTAAAAGACAAACTACAATGCCGTTTAATGTTAATCTGTTTTTATTGCCCGAGTAATTAGTTGATAATAGGATCAGAAATGCATCACGGCACCAGAGTTAATCCACTTCTTAGCTATTACTGGAGCTCCTATCCGGCACAATCAGCCTCTCTCTCTCTCTCTCTCTCTCTCTCTCTCTCTCGCTTTTGTTTACCATGAGCTTCAGTGTGATGGGTGATTTGAGTTGTTTAGGTACGGGGTCAGTATCCAACTGTCGGGGTCATCTAGAAGCCTGGCTAAAGTAGAATCGACCTGATTTGTGCTCTAAGTCTGAAGATGATGTCATTTGCCAACATCCTCCCAAACAGATAGTAGTATTTTCAATTATGTAGGCTGATAATAGATAACGGCAGGGTAATGTGTTAAAGAAATATTTCAGATAGGACGACGTGGAAGCATAATATACTCTACCCGGAACTCATAGAATTAAAAATAAAAATTTAAATATCCTCGTTTTAATTATTTACAACACATATAAATATAGCAATCGGTCACTGATGTAAACTACAGACGCTGTATTATAGGGTAAACATTGAATGGGACTTATCGAAGCACAGACTTCGACATATTAGCTGCTACACGACTAAATACATTTTACTTTAGCAAGCTATCACCGGTCCTCTTTGTGTCGGCGAAGTGACTTATTAAATCGTGATCTGCTTTTACAATTAATAGAGAAAAGATATTCGACAAACTGGCACTATGAAGGTTCGACGAATTTATTGCCACGAATTAATTCATTATCAATTAACTGCACTCTATCCTCCTCCGGCCAAACATGCTAATATTGTGCCTTTGTTTCTTCCCACCTACGGCATCAAAATGTTAGTTGTGAATCTTCGTAAGTGGATATATAGTTCATTCGCCGCGATTCATCAAAATGCTCCGTTACGTGGTTAACATTAACTAAGATGCACACACTTATCCAATAGTCCTTTCTCCAGTCGGTGGATGATGATAAAATGAATGTAAACATTCATTATTCTTCATTATCTATATCTACCCTTTCGTTTGCTATTCATTCTTTGACCGTGGTAAGTAAAATGTGAAATCGCGATCGTGGTAACAGTTGTAACTCGTGATGATCATCGTGTGTCGCAAAATAATACCAAGATGGCTGTTCAGTTTATGTCCAAACATGAAGATGGAAATTTTGTTTTAAAGAAAACCAACAACGGGTTTGATAGATTCTCTGAATTGCGCTGATCATAGTTTTGTTGACCAACAGTAACGTGCATACGTCACCAGGATTCCGACGCAGTGTTACGGAAGAACGTCGGCGGACTTGACGGACGTGTGACGTTGTCAGTCCGACGATTCTAAATGTCTGAGGACCATTCAACAATCATCGATCATACTTTGTCCGTATTTTAGCACATACCCAACTGTACCGAACCGAACGTACACTGGAATTAACGGTACCGAGCCGGGTTCATAACATTTTCGTTGTATTTTGTACGGATTTGCAAGGACCGAAGTAGATTGAGTGCACTTTTTGATGTTGTCGTATTGATTTTTCGTCGCTCATGCGCAGAATTTGTTTTGGTAGCATCCCCACCTCTACATTTGTCCTGTGTTTCTCCATGTTGTCCTATGTCAACATAGGACATAATGTCAGACATTCTCAACAGTTTTCCTTACCACTGCCCGTGCGTCCTGGAAAACCTAGTAAATAACAAATTTATTTTCCAGGTCCGGGAAATGTCCTTGAATTATAAAAAAAATCAGGAAATGTCCTGGGAAAATAGATCTATTGCCTATGAAAAAATCCACTTAGAACAAAAACGCCAGTGAATAAATATTATGCCGTTAGAAGAAAGCTTCGATTGTAGAAGGAAAAGAATACCGGTATATAGTCTTGATATCCCATGTCAGCTAAAATTTAAATAAAAGTGGATGAATCTGACGGCTAGAAGGGGAGAGGAGGAGGCTGTACCATAAAAATCTCAATAATCGATAATACATTGAATAACTATAATAGAGGGATCTACGCCTTTTCCATTCTTGGTTAATCACCTTTAAAACTTGAATACTTTGTCCTTGAAAATCATAGTCTCGTCCTGGAAATTTCCTGGAAAATAATATTTCCTTGGTCGTGGGAACCATGGTCACACCTATATGCTATTAAAGAACGCGGTACAAAACGTATCAAATGGGTCATTTATTGAAGTAGTAGTAAATCCCCTTAGCCATTGTTGCCAAATGTGACCAGTTCCAAGGATAAACAAACAAATTGTTCACATGAGATACTGTGATTTCACATTCAGCTTATTATCACCTTACACTGTAAACAGAGAACACCCATAACTCTTAACAAATTGAGTCCCATTTCATTACTATAAATCAATTGTAAAAACATGTCAAAAGTACTTTGCCTGCGCCTTGCTAATGGCCTTGTCACACTGTAGCATATGGTCCTATAGTAGTATATGTCAGTGTATGAAAACTATCACTCATACCCTGGTATATTCTAGGGTACGTTATGCATAGGTTGTATAAGTTTGAAGCACGGTTGCATGCGCTGGCATACGGCGAGGTAGGAAATTATTTTTAAGCAGGTTTAAAAAATGTGTATTTTGATTTAAAACATTGAACACTTTCCGGGTTTGAAGCTGATTTTATTAGGCGAGGTCAAAACCCATACAGACTGCGAGGCCCAATTCCACGACATATTAAATGGGGACTTTATAAAGACTGTTAAAGGAGCATATCACAATTCACAATCTGTTGTGTTTTTCATTCAAAATTAAATTTAATTAGATCATTGTATAAAAAGTATATATGTGTAATTTATTTATGTGTGTATCACAGTAACATTGACCTACAAGACCTTTTACTTGGCCTAAAAATAAGGATTAATGTTGGGTGCCATCATCACGTATCCTCATGGAAGTCAGCAACCTGACCACTGAGACAAGCCGCCAATATAAACTGTGTTATAATGAACTTGTTTTGAGACATTTTTAAATACCCCAATTTTAAAATGCATCTATGGAACGTTTTAATGTTATTGGCCATGCAGGTAAACATATTTGTGCACCAAATAAATACTTGCGCCATGTATATGTGCAAATGTTTTATAAATTTGTGTCTTGATTCCGAAAATATGCATATTTCGAAACATTATTTTAGTGTGGAAGGAAACAGTCTGGTATCACATTTTAGAGAAGACTGAACTCTATCTCATGACATAATTTCTTTCCACCTATCACACATGCTGATATGATCGTACCAAAAAAGACACAATTTGTTCTGATTTCTATGGTTAAATTCTAAGAATAGGCTATATGTGTAGGCTTGCCATTCATTTTATTATTACTCTGCAGTAGAGAGATTGAAATTGTACAGTTTGAACATTGCTAACTATCATGCTTCTGAAGATATTAAGTTGCAAAGTTGGTAGGACAAAATTGAACTTGATAAAATCCAGATTTTGACTTAACTTGCCAACCTTAGGTTTATTCATGAGCTTAATTTTATTGCAAGTTTAGAAAAACCTATGACTTCAGCCCTGAATGTTTCATGTGTCCTATACCAATTAATTAAAAAGTTATCAGGGTTCAAAGAGGGCTGAAATGTAGGCCTGATTTTGAAATTGACAAAATTAGAGTTAGCCCATGGCATTTCAAAGTGGTAGAACTCTGAAAATATTATTTAGTAAAACCTAAAATTTGTCCCAGACCTCATCATCTACGTGGGAACTTTTTCAGAGTTTGGTCGATTTTATATGGACTGACCCATATATATTTCATTGTGCCATCTATAAATTAATCTGTTCTAGCTAGAACAGATTAAGGTGCTCCAGTAGTATATTGGGTAGAGTGCTGCAAAGTAAACCTTCAGATTTTAGTTCGAACTATTAGTTTTATCTGTGTTTGTGAGATGTTTCAATGATGATTTGTCCTTTGGCCATTTACACTTTCCGGTGTGACCAATACAGAGGCTAAGTAATTATAAACTACTCACTCTTTCTCTCACTCCTTATAGTATTAACTCATTTTAGGTTTGATATATCACAGATTGACGAAGTGAATGGAGATAAATCAGAAATACTCGATGTGGAAGATGATGATTCGTGATATGGATGATGCCAAATTATAGATGTCAATGACACATCAGAATTGAGAGATGGAAGTTTACAGTGAAGTCTAGCTGGTAAAAGAAGACAAGGGGTGTGCCATTTAACCTGGAAATCCAGCAAGCTACAAGCACATTGAGAGGGAAGAGAGTATTATTTGTGAGGGAAAAACAGTTTTCTGGATGTTCAAAAACGTCATCTTGTAGTAATTATAGACAACAAGAGCCATCACGCCCGCCATACCCTGGTTACTGGTTACAAATCCTATTTGGGTTCATACTGGTGAAAAATCAAATTCCTGTTCACCGTGTTCCAAGTCATTTTCTACTGCTGATGGTATGAAGCCCGGTGAGAAACCATATTCACGTTCGCTATGTTCCAAATCATTTACATATGTTTCCAACATGAAGAAACATATGAT
Organism: Paralvinella palmiformis; assembly: GCA_025642065.1. Lineage (NCBI taxonomy): Eukaryota > Metazoa > Annelida > Polychaeta > Terebellida > Alvinellidae > Paralvinella > Paralvinella palmiformis. The sequence continues at coordinate 467,201 of JAODUP010000814.1, read as the reverse complement.
AACTCATGCTGATGATGAAAAGTCACATTCCTATTCGCTGTGTTCTATATCATTTAAAGATGACAAAACCATATTCCTGTTAACTTCGTTCTAATTCATTTACAAATGTTAGAAGTGTGAAGAATCATATGCTGACTCAAACTAGTGAAAAACCACTTTCCTGTTCACTTTGTTCCAAATCGTTTAGATATGCTCATAGTTTGAAAAATCATATGTTAGCTCATACTCGTGAAAAACCATATTCCTGTTAACTGTGTTCTAGATCATTTAAACAGGTTAAGTTGTGAAGGAACATATGCTGACTCATACTGGACAAAAAGGATATTCCTGCTCATCCTGTTCTAAGTCATTTACACAGTTTAAACGTGTGAAGGAATATACGTTTATTCATAATGGTGAAAAACCACATTCCTATTCATGTGTTTAAAATCATTTACCGTGGGTCCGAGTCATTAAGCCGAGATTGTGTCAACATTTTGACCCTTATTTTGGGGGTCGGCTTAATGGCCAGTGTTATTTCAGTGTCAAGAAATCCAGTCATCGGTAGGGAAATTGTTAGTTGATGATAGTTATACATGGCTTTATAATGAAAATCAATATTTATATGTAGAATTATCTGATTTTTGTAATTATGGATAAATGTTGTTTGACGCAGTAGCACATTTCACGGAGGCAGCGTCGGTAACAAGACAACTCGTACCCAAGACATCCCGTTCCCAAGAGCGTCGTATCTCATTCGTTTGGCGGCATAGACATTATACACTGTAAATTTGGTGCTTAGAATTTAAACATGTTTAGAATGTGCTTAGCACTCAATGTGTTTAGCAAAGTGTCAAAATCCTAAACACATGCAAATCTAAGCATGTTTAAGCTGTTGATGCTTAGGAATATGTTCTTGGTGTTTGTTTAGCATTTAAACACGTTTGACAGTGATGTGCTTAGCATATCTTTAAAATTCTAAGCACATAAAACATTAAACATGTTTAGATTTTGCTGCTTAGTTAAATGTTCATGGTGTTTAGCATTTAAACACGTTGGTCAGTTATGTGTTTAGATGATCATAATATTCTAAGCACGCGCAAAATCTAAACATGTTTAGATTGTTGTCATGTAGCAAGTATCCTTTATGTTCAAATGGACAATCAAATTTTATCATTCGATATATTGTAAACTTGTAAGCGTTGTGGACGTAGGAGCTGTATTAGGCGCTTTGGAATATCAGCGGAAGTCCAACAAATATTGATAGGCAAGCTTTTGTTTAAAATGTTGAATGTAGAAAATGAAAGCAATTTGATCCGTAACTTATCAGCTTATACCGCCCGGGGAGAGCACCACTACCTGTCTTGAATTGGCGAGGTTTCGCACTGAAATGTTTGTAGATCATAACGAAATAAAAAGCTATGTTCTTTTGACACTAGTCTACTGATATTTATTTGAGCCATAGACACTATATGGCTCTGTTCTCCTCCTGGCACCAGAGAGTGGTATTCTAGCTATTTGATCCGATAGCCGACTGGGTGAGATACAGCACGGGGGGGTCCTCTATATGTGGCCATGTGTTGATTTTAAGCAACAATTCAATTTAGTGCCCCCCCCCCTTTCTAGAAGTTTGTCTATGTGTGTTGAGTTTGTGTGTGTGCGTGCGTGTGTGTTGAGTTTCTCTCTCTCTCTCTCTCTCTCTCTGTTGAGTTTCTCTCTGTCTCTGTATGTGTGTGTATGTTGAGTTTGTCTCTGTGTGCGTGTGTAGTTTGTGTTGGTCTGTTCTGAACCACCAGGATATGTACATTGTGTCATGATATATTACATGTATATTACAGTCTGACTCAAGGATGACACAGATCCTGATGAAAGCAAATTACAGCTGCTAATAGTACTGGAGAAACAAATCATGCCAAGCAGGAAGACCTTGCCTCCTGTGTCACGATTGTTGATGTAAGTTGAACATTTATAAAAGCTCAATATATGCATTAATTAACCTATTAACATCCAAGTTATATAGCTTGATTTGAAAATAGGTTCTCACCAGTCACCAGACTGTTATTTTGCTAAGTTTTTGTTTACGTAGGGAACATCCTGTATTGCCAGGTTTTTCTTGGGCGTTTTTAATATAATAAATTGTTTACATTTTTGATTTTCTCCAGTATAACTAGTAGTCATCGGAACATTATAAATATCTTGTTTTGTGGCACAGCTTTGCCATAAGTGCAGCTTTAACTTCTTAAATTCCTTAGCTAACATATGGCATAATACGTTAATTTTAAATAAAATAATTGTTTGTTATTAAACAGGCTGCTGAAATGATCTTGACAACTAACAGACATCCACAACCACGCCCGGTATTCAGTCAACACCAAGATGGCCGACAAGGCATAATTATTGCAGACGGGATCAACATACCACTACAGAATTCTTCAGTTATGTATGGCATGCAAACACTTCTCGCATGTTATTGTACATCGGATCTCCCATACCCAACCCAGTATCAGCTGCTGACATTTCTGCAGTTGTATTTTCTGAAGGACACAGAGAGCACAGTTGCAAGAGGAACTCTTTTAACCAAATTTGAAAAACAATTCACAAATATTAAATAAATTGTTCACGTTTAATTTTATTTTAAGCGTTGCATTGATTAGTGTGTAGTTTACATGTTATTTTACAGGTATGTTCGTTGTTGTGGGGTAGATAACCACAGAAAACTATTTTAAATAATTTTGATGGAAAGTTCAAGGTGACCATTATTGGTTTTTTTGCATGTTTCATGACCTACAACAAAAAACCTTTTTGAAAATTACGTTGATTTTTTTTCAAGGCATAAAGAACAATTTTTTTAAATGATGACTTGTCGGAATTTGTCTACTATTTTGTTTTGGAAGCTGTCCAGTTGTTATCATTGTAATCTACATGTATCCCCCGTACTACTAGTGACTATGTTTTGAAAAATAATGATGTGCAATCATCAATATATTAATAAATTGCTCAATATAATTTATGTTTGTGTTTATATGTCATTGTGTCTGTATGATGCTCGTGTAAAGATAGCCTCGGTTCGAGTCTATGTATACCATTCTACTGATCATTCCATTACACCAAGATGTACTGATTGATATTAATTGTATATCAAGTACATAGGATATAGTGCTGAAAGCTAAAGATACATAATTTAGGCAGCTTTTAAGCCCATAATGATAGCAAACACTTAAATATTTTGCTATATATATAAAACATCTAGCTAAGCACATGATGTTGTGAACACCTAAACGCTTTACTAAACATCTAAGCATATATCTAAGCACATGAGTGAAGACCTAAGCACTTTGCTAAGCATCTAAATTGGCTAAACAGCTAAGCATATAACTAAACACATGCCTTGAGTAAACACTCTTGTAAACATCTAAATAACCTAAACACTTAAGCATAGAACTAAGCACGTGCAATGGTAAATACATAAACACATCTCTAAGCACTTTGTTATTCCAAACATATGAACACTTTTCTAAACATCTAAATAACCTAAACATCTAAGCATATAACTAAGCACATGCAACGCTAAACACATAAACACATTTCTAAGCACTTTGTAATTCTAAACATGTGAACACCTTTCTAAACATCTTGTGAAAATCTAAACATGTTTAGAACATTTTAAAAAGTGAAGGCAAACTAAGTGCTTAGAAAAGTGTTTAAAGCTAAACATCAAATTTACAGTGTAGGGTGCCCCCATATACATATTTTGAATGGGCATATTTATACTAATAACGGGATAATTACTGATTAATTTATTTATTTTCAATATAAAGTTAGTTACTATTGCCGCGTTAGTGACCAAAATGTACCATCAAAGCTCGATCAGTAGTAATTGACAATATATTTAATTACTTCTAAGTCACTGACGTCACATACAGTTCATTGAATGTTTAATCGCGTCGTTAATTTAAGTTTGAGGTCCTACGTATGCGCTAACAGTTTGCGTAAACGATGGTTATAATGTGCCTTGATCTAATGACAGTATACAAAGCACATTGGTATGAATAACGAATTATGAAAAGAAAATAATTTTCTGTGTTCAAAACGTCACCTGGAAATACTGCAGGGAAAGGTTCAGATTTTTAGGTCGGCTTATTGGAGGGTACTACCTACCATAAATCATGATAGTTTAGGTCTAAAAACCATCCTCGGCTTAATGGCCGGGACCTACGGTAGATATGCTTGAAATTTTAAGAAATATATGCTGACTCATACTGGTGAAAAACTATATTCCTATTCACTGTGTTCCGTGTCATTTACATATGTTCCCAATATGAAGAGCCATAGAGTGTGACCCATGATAAAGAAAAATCATATTAATTTATTTTAATCGTTGTCCAAATGATTTATCTTCGTGGTATGGAAATAGAAAACATGCCGAATTATGCCAATGAAAAACCACATTCATGTTTGCTGAGTTTCGAATCATTTAGAGGTTTTTACTCCTACTAGTTAAAACTGTATTTCTTCCCGTTCATTGTGTTCCCAGTCAGTTACAGATGTTTGCAGTATGAAGACAACGTATGGTAACACATACTCCTGAAAGGTGTGATTGCTATTAATGGTGTCTCAAGTAATTTGCAGATGCTTACAATATGAAGAAACGTAAATTAATTGTTTCTAGTGAAACGCCTTATTCCCTTTCGACTTCATCCAGATCAATTAGTGATGCCAAAGATATGAAGAGGTGTGTGCTGCTGATTCATATACTGATGAAAACCCATATTCCTGTTACCTATATTCTAAATCCTTTTAAAATGTTTATAATGCGAATAAATATATGTTGATTCATACAGGTGAAAAGGCACATTTCTGTTTCATGTTTCATATGATCCAGGTATATTAATAGGGTAGTGAGATGTGAGCCGATTAATTCCGGTGGAGGAAAACCGCATTTCTGTGTTCCCAATCATTTAGAGACGTTTACAGTATAAAGAGACATAAGTTGACTCGTACTGGTAAACATCCGTATTCCTAAGCGTTGACGTTAATATCTTTTCAGATAATTATTTGAAAAGTTTATGTGATTTGTACATGTGAATTGTAGCAAATAAACATGTTTGGGTTACGTTTGAGTGAATGTATGGTGTATTGTATTTCTGTTGAGGAAGCTCTATTTATTCATAAGAAGGGTATTAGTGGGAATAGTCCATATGGATGTCCCTGAAGGTCTTTTTCTATTCTTAAACAATTGCTTAGGATGTAATGTGAGTGCGCGTGCGCATTAAAGATAATTGATTTGTTATGCTCTTCCTGTATGTCATACACCTGCAACTGATCTTTGGAGTACAATTATTTTTACTACGATTCCTACTTTAAGCCAGTTTATGTGCAACAAAGACCAAGCAATACTGAATGGTCCTTTTCATAGAGATCGGCAATCCTCCGTAAATCGGCAGACCAATCAAGAGCTGGTTACCTTTTTTGAGTCCTTTCGTAATAACCGCCAACGGGAGCCGGGATTTGTAATATTTTATACTATTAAAATCAACTTTGGTTGCCACACTGGAATGCTATTCAATAAAATAAAATACTGTTATCTGTTTTTGACAGTTTAAAAACAGATTAATTAGTTGTGACTGCAAACATAACCAAAAGTGAACTGCATTGTGAGAAAATAATGACTCCCTTTTCAGGGCGAAATCCTGAACAGGATTTACTATTCACTGAAATAATCGTTTGTTCATGGTCCCTTCGCTTCTAATTTATGAGGCAATGTAGAAAGCATATTCAGGCTTATAATATAAAATACTGAACTCACAACTTATTTCTAACTGTGGCCTAACAAATAGGACAGCTTATATAGATCTTTCAGACAAAAACATATTATCAAACTCACACTAAAATATAAATTTAATTCATTTCTCAAGTATTTATTTGAGACATCTGGATATTCTAGAAAGAAGAGGATACGCCGGATTAACGTAAAGTATTATAATATATTTGTAATAACTTTATCTACTTTCATCACTGGAAAAGGACTTTGGTTATATCCGGAGCCGGTATTTTCTGACCTAGCTGAAAATAGTTCAGCTGGATTCTTGTGACCGGGGTCAATCGCGAGCCAGCCTCTGATTGGCCAGTACTTCGGGAATCTCCGGAATGAAAAGGACCATTTCTCAATCACGGAAATATAATAACATTGAACAACTGGTGCCAGTTACAAGTAAATAAATAACACAAACTAAATATTTACACCCATAACAATTACCTCAGTTTACATTTACAAACACGTAGCTGTTTAGTAATTACAACGTAAAGTTGGGCTACAAAAAAAGATAATCACATTCAAGAGCAATATAATATATACGAAGATAACATCATTTCTGTCTACATTAATTTTTCACACCGAAGAAATGTAGTTATTTATATCTTTGGACTTCTATTGGTGTGCAAATTCAATAACTATCTGGTTCTTCAATATACTATTTATTTTACGGTTCACTGAAAGTGAAGTACGATTGTATAGATCCCGTCTTAGATATGAAAACCTATATATATATATATATATATATATATATATATATATAATATATATATATATATATATATATATATAATGCAAGTTATCTGTAGTTATTGCATATGCTTCAGGCAGAGCCATCTTAACAAACCAGGCAAAGCAGTGCACCGGGGCCCCTACCTACACAACCACTCACGGGAATGAAATTGTAAATGATCGAGATCCTTATACATACATGTACGTGAGGTGGTAGAGGTGACCGTGATATTACATCAGATGCGAATGTCAGTGTCCACTGGTAATATAGTAACGAGTAGTTAAAGTTTAGTATAGTATTGTAGTTATTTATTGACAGCAAGTCATGATATACATAGATTAGCATGGAGTCCCTACGCTGCTAGGCAAATGCCCAGCGTACCCATAAGTTAAGACGGCTCTGACATCGAGTACAATCGGAGGATTGTAAATACAAAGGGGTTAAATTAGCGTAATTTTGTGCGTAAATTACAGTACCAATTTATCCATCTTTTCCGTAAGGGAACAAATTAAAAAAGAAATAGAAATTCAATACCAATTGGCTCTCACTTTATTTCTCGCCAATAATATTTTACTAAATAATCACAGCCCCAATTACAGTTTTACAATCTAATCGTGTAATTACTTAGTAAAACCTAATACATCAAAATATCACCAGAAAGTACTCGATAATTGTAAAAAATCCTTTTGATGCTATTGTAAAGTTTATAAATCTAAGATATAATTGCTTATATTGTACCAGATCTTCTCTAGTCTTACCTGTGTTGGTATTAGATCCGCTGTAATGATCATCTTAGTGAAGTTGGGTGCAACCTTCCCCATAAATTCCAGGTTATTTTATTCTGACTACGATTTTCTCGATCCCTAGCTACAAACAACCAAAGGAAAATTTGGGTTTTCATTGGGAACTCTCTTTTCCTCCGAGCATTTTTATCGAACATAAAATAGCTCTCCAGATCAGGATATTTCAAATGTGACCGAGTCACGAACAATATCTGCCACTTTCTCTGTAAAACTGGAAAATGTCTTGTTATCAGTTTCTCAAGATTTTGTCTTTGCTGGCCGTCTTTGTCGACGTATTTCAGCTTTGCCTTCAAGTGTACAGTTTCGGCTACTATGTCTATCTGTTTGTACTTGTCAGCGACTGTATAAAGGCCAAATTGTGTGTGTGATCTGCTACTACGTCTAAATCGTGTACTGTTTCTCGAGCTCGTACGACGATGACTGTTATTTTTTCGGTCACATTATTAAACATGAACAATGTTTTGGCAGTCAGCATCATTCGCCTGCTTCCCTTCATTTGCAGAAGGACAAGCTGGGCTTTGTGTACCAAGTAATTTACCAGATGTAAAGCAGACGAATAATACAAACCTAATATTTACACTCCTAACAATTCTATATATACGAACATAATCACAAACATATCGATGTTTAGTAATTACGACGTATAGTTGGGCTACATTCAAATATCGATTACATCGAAAACGAATTGCATATATAATAATAGTAGTATTTTATATAGCGCTTTATTCAACCGAAATTGCTCTAAGGCGCTTACCATTTTAAACACAACTAGAACATATTCTGAACTAGAACATATTCTGAACTAGAACATATAGATCAAACAGACTTAATCATAGATAATTAAATACTCTAAATACATTAAGAGGACACAATAACTGTCAATATTGTTGCACGTTTGTCAACATAATTGTAATAACTGTTATCTTCCAGCTGCACTAGTATCCATTAGAGAACTTGTCATAACTGTTATCTTCCAGCTGCACTAGTATCCATTAGAGAACTTGTCATAACTGTTATCTTCCAGCTGCACTAGTATCCATTAGGTAACTTGTCATAACTGTTATCTTCCAGCTGCACTAGTATCCATTAGAGAACTTGTCATAACTGTTATCTTCCAGCTGCACTAGTATCCATTACCTTCATATCATCTCTATGCGAGATCCCGTTTGACAGATGCGAAGCATTGATTGGAACAGTACCAACGTATCTGAGCGATTTGATCCAAAAGTGTATATTCTAGTCAGAATGTTGCATTCTGAATCTTGTTCTCTTTAGAAACTATTATAAAAGCCAAACAGCAATTTACGAATGCACGGAGAGAAATCTACCTGAACATCAAGGTTACTTAAATCCACTTATATAAGTTAGCTTATTTTCAATAATAAAAATATTAAACTAAAATAATTTAAAAGTGTGGAGTATTAGTTAGGTTACCAAATGGTAATTTAATATTGTTACCTGAACGTATTAATAACCAAATAATAACGTAGCTATCAGGTTATCATCATACAACGTAATAATTACGTAAAAGTATGATCAGAACATATTTTACATGTAATAACCTTGTATTAGGGGAATAAGAACAGTTATAACGTAATAGCACAAAACTATTTATTTCACATAATTATTAATGTAATACCACCCAGGACTGGATGATTAACGATAGATCAATTTCATGATGGAATATCGACGCAACATATGACTGGTACTGGTTATTCTACTTCTGAAAAGAAATGAAGATGATTATGGAGGAAATCAACCACACACCTGAACAGGGTTAGATATACTAAATACTGCCATTTCTGGAATAGACTCATGACTAAAGCTAAATCTTACTTTTATAGGAACATGATCTCCAACAACTCTGACAATCCTCGTCACTCTGGAACTGTATAAATAGGACTCTCCATAGAAAGGCTTCTGTTTCTCTGCCCGCTCATGATTCGAATAATTAACTCTGCAATTCTTTTTCCAAACATTTCAAGGATAAGATCAACCAAATACATGCTTCTTTTCCTGGTTCTGCTTCTAGTTGTAATATTGATTTTCCAGGATTTAAATCAACTTCACTTACTGAAGTTTCTAAACTGATTTTATCATCTCCTAATAAGTCCTGTGATCTTGACCCAATCCCAACATTTCTGCTAAAATCTTGTCTTCACACACTAATTGATCCAATTACTAAGATAATAAATTATCACTAAGCTCTGGATTGTTCCCTTCTCATTTTAAACATGCCGATGTAAATCCTCTTAAGAAACCATCTTTACCAGCCAATGACCCAAATAGCTACGGATCTATTTTTAATCCATCATTCATAAGTATTAGGAAAAGTCGTAACCTGTCTTTGAACGTTTACTTAAACTGTAATCACCTGTCTAATGTTTTTCAATCTGCTTACAAACAATTTCTCTCCACAGAAACCGCGCTACTGATAGTTCATAATGACACATCACTAAACATAACACTTTTAGATTTATATGCAGCTTTTGATACCATTGTTTATTCTGTTCTTCTAGATCTCCTCTCTGTCTGGTATGGTATATCAGGCACAGCACTTACCTCGATCTGCTCATTCTTAATAAATATGTTTAAATCAATAAAAATAAGAAAATGTTTTTCAAAGGCAGTGCTTTTTTGCGGTATTCCCCAAGGCTCTGTTCTTGGACCGCTACTGTTTACTCTGTATACGACACTACCAAGCTATTTTATTCACAGCCACTAATTAGACCATCAGACACTGATCTTCCCCTAAAACAACTTGGTGACTGTCTCAGTTATATCTCTGGCTAGATGACAAACAATAAACTTAGGCCCAATGCCAACAAAACAGATTTAATCATTATAGGTACATCCCGGGTCAATTGCATTTGGTCAATTCCAACTCCAATTCAAATTTATCAATTCCAAATAGATGAATTCCAATTACTTATACTCTGCTGAAGTTGTTGGCGACAATGGCACCGTGACCATGGGAAGTCAGCAGACTCGTCATTCTGGGACCAGTCCAGTTTGAAACGTGGATATAGCATTGTAGCCAGTTTGAAGTGGTCCATCACCCCGTATGGGGCCAACCGCTTCTCAATACTGGCTTGATTGAAGTAGATACTCGGAGTAGGATTTTTTCGCAAATTTATCAATTCCAAATTTTTTAAATAGGCAATTCTAATTCCGGAATTGACCCCATGTCATATGCACACATTGATATGTGTGAATGGCATTAGGACGTACACTACAAACATTTCAGAACTTGCAGCGTTTCATTTCACCAGACCCGACGGAAGAGTGAAAACATAGCCATTTTATAATTTGAACATATGGAATATAGTATACCATTTCCCAAAAATGACTGTAGTTGTGACCTGAAAAAACGTGGCTTTGTATCTGGATCATGATGTAACAATAATTAACGAACAAGTTGAGCTAGAAGACATATTTTTTATTTTTTAATATATATTTTAATAACGGTCGTCCATTTCTCATGCTCGGCAGTGGGTCGAGTTGTTTAGCTTCGGCACAGGTCGTGAGTAGTCTGAGTTGAAATCGAGTTCCTTTGTTTAGCCTCGACACCGTTCGCACGTGGGACTAATTGTAAAACGAATCCCAGAAACACAGGTGCAAGCTGATTTGGAACGCCCCAACTGCTGAACAATGACAGCACCAACAAGTCATTCATTTTCGCTGACCATCAGATAAACAACTGACTGTCAATCTGATGGACGTCAACTATGGTTAGGATTCAGTAAACACCAACGTGTTTTGGGGTCAAAGTCGTCAAATGGACAAAGCGATGTTTTAGAAATAAAATTCCCGATGTTTTTGGCTGCTAAATGATGGCTGACCTTATTTCACCCACATATTAAATGATCCAGTTGAAAGAGCTGATTAATCGACTATTAATGGCCTGTGCCCGCTGCCATTTTGAAGCTAGATACAGACTGAAGCTCCCGAATGCTGACGTCACACGAACCAAGCAGTTTGACCAGAAGTCTGTAAAATCCACTTAAGAGCATGTAAACAAGTGTTAGCCAAGAATAATTCCAGAACAAAACGTAGTAATCTCGCTAAATTTACATCACGACTAACATTCGGGCATATCAGTTTGAGCCAGAAGAACCATGACAAGATGAAGGTGATTCCAATTGTTTCGAAGAAAGCAGAAACATCGAATAAAGCGGGGGGGGGGGAACTGGGAACAATAACTGGTGTCTATGTACTCCTGACCAAAGTGAAATCAGAACACTTGACTTTTCTCCTTCTCGCTTTCAAATCTATCATCCGGTGCAGCCGTAATGGCAGCCGTCCAGTAAATTGTATTATTTCATTATATCTATGATATCAAGCATAGTTTGTGATTATTATTGTGAAATGTTTGTTTATTTTTATAGCATTACATATTTAAGAAATATTATCTGAGGATGAACTGTCCCTTTCAGAAGCAAACAACCAAAATATGTGCACTATACTGATCAGTGATCGGACATTCAATCGACATAAATTATCCATCATGCAAATCTACTCAAAGGTACATTCATCATAAATAAGCAAACGCCGGAAAAAACAGAAAATCCGTCTGCAACTGGCGTGAAATGAATCTTAAAATTAGATGTAATTTCATGGAAATTATTCAGTAGAGGTTAGTTTATGTGTGATAATGGAGATTGGAAAAGTCAAAAATTGTGTACAAGTTCAAGACATCTGTCAGTGAAGTAATGATGTCTTGCGGGTACTGAAGATTTATTCGCCTGGAAGAAGCTGGTTATAGAAGGAACACCTTTGGGGGGAGCTCGCTTCTTAGAATCACCATCCTCATCATCATCTTCCCTGTAAATATAAAATAGTACACATTAGAGAGTACAGGACACTCATTAGCAAACATTTGAGGGTGATTATTTGTAAGTTTGACCATAATTAGGGACACTCCTCAGCATCGATGAGAACTTGTATGTTCAATCTTCAAATTGGTGAATTAGTCTCATTTTTGTATTGATGACAGACATGGGGTCAATTCAATTCCAGAATTTTAAAGGAATTGGTAACTTTGGAATTGGAATTGAAGTTTGCTACAAAAACACATTAAATCCAAAACATAATTTACCATTTAATTTTTTAAACTCAGAATTATTTCTTCCATGACAATCCTACTTGGAATATAAACTATTTGGAGTAGGTATTCCAAGTAAGTACTCCGAGTAGTTATTTGGAGTACCTATTCATGATAAAAAGTAGTAGGTAAAAAAATTAAGTAAAATTGGAAATGGAAATGATAAATTTGGAATTGAAAAATTTGATGTGGAATTGACCAAATCGAATTGAGTGGAATTGACAAAATGGATTGATGAACCACTGAATGAAAATGACAGCCTAAAACATACCAACATTTTAACAAAAAGGTGTTTACTCAGCGTGAAACTGCTCAACTCTGTGCTACTGAAACAATCCTTGTGTATACAGAAGTTTGCCGGACGTTTGATACAACGAAATCGCCGCCAAAACCGTCTTATACACGGGTCAGACTAAAAGGGAAGCTAATATTTGGCATAATTTAGGGGGAAATACAAAACTGTATATATGAACAAAAAATAATTAATTAGGTGTGTTTTCGCTGTTGTCTTTTGGAGCCAAACTTAATCATGATAACCGCCATGATTATTTAATCCGATGTTCTAATTAGTAACGTGACCACAAAGTGTAAAGTTCACAGGCCTCCAAGGTCGTCGGCTTAACGGGCGACAATATCGGCCCATGATCTTTGGGTGTTCGGATTGATCACGTGTATTCGGTTTTTGTAACAACCCTCTGTTTATCCGTCCATTGCGGAGGCATGACTACATAAATAGCTACGCGAAGATTATAATTCCTACATAGTTGTAGAGATTATCCAACCAGGCTATCTGCCACGCTAACAAGTCCCAGTCACTACATGTTTAAGAAATTAGCGAACATTTTCATGTTGAGTTGTTGCACGTTCAAAGTCTAAAGAGGATATTTTCGCACACCCAGTGAGTAGTGTGGCATCGGCCTGTTGTCAAGTAATAATTTATAGGTAGCGTAGTCAGGGTCAGACTATCGCTGGTACCAAAGCCGTCTGGGAACGGCCAGCACATGGTGATGTATTATCTAGAGGTGTCAAATGAAATGATGTGAAAGATGAAACATCCTTATAACACAGCGTGGCCATAGAGGTGTCACGCATCAATTACTAAACAAACTGGGGTAATTAGTGATCATTGATTAATGTTTAGGTTCTGACAAGCACAGAGATTTAAAATTTCATTTAAATCTTAATTAATGGTGAGAGACCTAGGATGTGCATTTTTGGCAGACTAAATGCAAACAAATCACCAACTCTTGAACATCTCCATCCCAAATAATCAGGATAAAGCACACACACACATACCCACTTCCATCGGGGGTGGCCAAAAGCCAGCTAATACTAGTATTAGCTGGGCCGGTGGCTTTTACTAGTTTTAACTGGCTTTTACTGGCGGATTGGCTTTTACTGGCTGATTGATTGATGATATTTTTTGACCGGATTGTTGAGCCACAGATATATACTTATGGTATATATCTGTGGCTGACCATGTACATGCAGTGGCAATGGCTTTACTTAATACTCAATCTCTAGTTGTTTTTGGTTTCTAATTGCACTGTAGTAAGATATCTGCTAATCTTTTACATGAAATTATAGTTATACATGAATACACATGGTTAGCTTCATGGGTGGGTTTAATACAGTGTAATACATTCTAAAACCAGTTATAAAGTACCATATTTGACCACAACATGGAGAAACCAAAAGATCCCATATGGAATTGACTGGTGAGCTTTCAATCAGATTATAAATAAATAAATGTAAAAGTGTTCTTCTCTTCTTGTTATCCAAAGCATTGCAATCAATCAATCAAATTTTCAATTAGCCAGTATCAGCCACTTAGATAGGAAAAGCCAGCCTGGCTAAAGCAGGTTAAAACAAAAATTGTATAAATTTCAATACCATGTAGTCTACCAAGTCATACGGATCAGTTACAATTACCCCAAATCTATGGTTGGGGTGATCCTGGGAGATCAACACAATATCACATATCAAATCACCATAGGTAGCCATCCTGGCCAGACACCAAGTAAATAAACATTAACTGAATAATCCACAAAATGCATAGAAAAGATGTGGCTTCACGTATCAGATAATCTGACATGTGAATTCAAATCTTGCATTCAAGGAATTATTGAGTTAATATTTAAGTACTTGGTGTCTAACCAGCAAGGGTATATCAGGTGAACATTCACAGAGGTTCACTATTGATAGTTATCTCATGCTGAACAGGTACCAGAAACAAAACCCAACTCGTTTGTGAAAGTCATTACTAACTGCAGTTGCATCCAGTACAGGAACAGAATGTGTGTTTTGGACATTCAGACTTGTACAGTCGAAACTATGAAACCGACTCAACACTGAAAAAGCAGGGAAACTTGTCTTCATGTACAAATTATTGAACAGCAACAAGCAATGTTTGTAGACATTCGTGACGTGTTATGCAGTTTCCTTACCTGTCAAACTTGACACATTGTTTTGGACATTGGCAAGTAAACACATAAGGACATACCGTTTGCGACAATGAGAACACACTGTTTTTGTTCAATAAAAGTATTAAAATACTATTTTGTTGCCTCACTTCTAGAAGCTTCCAAATTGTGTATTTAATAGGGAGCAACTATACAATTTAGAAGCTCCAAATTAAAGTAAAATTTTAAATCATGATTTTTTTCAATCCTAGCCAACACCCATACCTACCAATGTACAGCAACAGCTTTATCACTGAGGATCACGTCTGCTGTGGACCAGCTGAACCGGGCAAATGTTGGGAAGCCAAATATTGGGTCTACAGTATCTGACAAGAACTTCTTGGTTTTATCGTCTAAAAGTAGAGCAACAGACATAAAGTTTTAGACATACTCTTTATTGACCAGTAATGACACAGGAGTTATTGGACACATTGAGAGTACCTTAGCTAACACACAGACATTCATATCACTTATAAAAAATACTATGAACTCATGACAATAATGTGCCATGACAGGATGTTTGGGTTATAAATAATTTTGAATATTTGTATTTAGTATTCAAATTACATCACAAAATAATTTGACAATACAAATTATAACAAAGTTGAAGACAACAATTAACTACCACCATGACAGGCAATCAGTTACACAATTATTTAAATACTGATTTTAATCTGATTTAAATACATAGTTATGATAGTTAACAAACAAGCTACCTGGGTGTATCATTATTATAAACTATCATTATGAACATAGTGCGAATTTTCAAGAAAACTGGTAGAATTTCACAACTTTTCTCACCTGAAAATGTACTTCACCAATACGTAATATACAAATTTTGAAACGTGCACGATGAAACAGAATACACTCTCCATACAGGCATAATACTTGCTGACATGCGGTTTGTAAAATGAGATTCTATTTTCATCCGATTCTATATTGTGTACAGTTGCTCACACCTAAGTGACAAGTGAGCTCCGATGGCCTAGCGGTTAAGCACCGGGCACTTGGTGCCAACGGTCGCAGGTTCGAACCCCGTAAGAGGTCGAAACTTTTCCAGGGATTAATTTCTCGGCTCACTACATCGTGGGTGGCTGACCACGTTAAATGGCGCTGCCGTCTCCACTGAATTATTTAAAATAAAGGAGGACGTTAAAGACCCCCCGAGGACGTAAAACACTCCGGCAGTGACCACCCTCAGGGTATTTCGGCTCCATCTTTCCGTACTGCTCCCCTGTGAGTGGTGGGGGAGGAGATTTTTCAACCACTCAAACATAGAGGCTGTGCCGATTAAGCGACAGCCTGGGGATTCTCCCCGAACAACAAAACCAAACCAAACCAACCTAAGTGACACATTTGCTGTTTCTGTCACTGTTACACAGGCTACATTTAGCACGTATATACAGCCCAACAAAACTGCCAGTTAGTGGTACCGTTGTAAAAACATAAAAGCCTAAAGGGCTGAATAATCCAGGCCCTTTGTGCTTTACGAGGAGCTGCAATATTTTATTTATAAAACCCATCACAGAGTAGCTGTATAGTAATAATGAGCCAAAATATTTATAATTAACAAAAAACAATATCACGTACAATTGACCTGGGCCATGACACTTTACTAAACAAAATATGTTATTAGATATTATAGACATTTTTTATTTTATTTTGTACCCAGCCATTTCAGTAGGGAATAGAGTAGAAGACCCCTTACAAAAAGTAGGCAGCAGCTCACTTGTGGGGGCCTGTAAAAACACTGTGACACCATTGTCGTGTCGTTACTGGAGGGCGCTATCGATGCAGGGAGGGTGGGTAGTGAAGGGCTGACAGTAGGGTAGTGGTAGTCATACTAACAGAGTAATGGCCCTTCTCCATTGGAAGGGGGGAGGGGTTTAGGCTCTCCCCTGAAAAGGTTGACAAAAATGGAGTGTTTTATGCATTCTAGGCCCCTTTTTCGCCAAAACCGAAGTAACAGACCAATTTTCTGACGATAAAACAGGTGACGAGGGACTGTAAAATAGACGACATATAGCATCGGATGTTGGCTGCTATTGAAAACGTTCATTTGAATTACCTCCTGGATAGCCGGAGCCGTAATCACTGTAGTCGGATCCTGTATCAAGGTCCTCTAAAAAATGCCAACGTTTAACAGCTTTATCACGACAAACCTGATAAACAAATAAAACAATAACCGTAAACATCTACACTCATATCAGTAATAAAATGTAAACAACTGCTCGTGTCAACAACATGATGTAAACATCTACACTAGCAATATTAGATGAATAACTATACACAAGTCAACAATATAATGAAAATAACTATATCCGTATAAACAACACAATGTAAACAAGTGACCCATCTCAGAAATATAACGAATAAACAAAACTCAGGAAAAAAAACATAACATATATGACAACAATAAATATATAACTAACATCATCTGCATATTAAACAAACAAAAGTCAAACAACGTACCAATATAAACAAAATAATTCATCGAAAATAATCTGAATTTATAATAATACACAGAATGTTGCTTAATCAAAATGCTAATTGATAAAGTGACTGGTGGGCCCCAGCCGGTACTACAAGAGGTACATAATTCAAACCTGTGTAAATAAATCACGCTTTGATCGCGTAATCTTCGCCTACCTTAGCACAGATACTAGCAGCACCAACAATGGCGTAAGTGGCATCAGCCTTCTTCGCTACCACAATATCCAGATTGGGGAAGAGATCCTTCAGCTTGGCCTGATATTTATCTGGATCACCAACAGTATCTACATAAACCTGAAAACGTCACAAAGTCATCAAAGATACCATAAAATCATGTACGTTCATATCCAAATATTTTCTTGTGTTTTTTTTCTCACTTTGCACGATTTCTTGTCCATTTAATTTTGTTTATTCTCAGATTTTAAGGATAATATATCCTTTTCAGGGTTTGGATCGGGCAAAGTAGGAACAGATTTATATTTGAAAAATCTTGCCAAAGTTAAGGACATAATTTATGACCACCTCTGCAGGCTTGAGTTAGATGATTCTCTCAACTCGAACAGTGACCAAAATGTTATTGCACGGGTTTTTGAAAATCGCAATTTTTTTCCAATTCACGAAAATAAGAGAATGTGAATAAATAAGGGTTTTACAGCTCATTGCGAGACTTATTTATAATATACAGTATGAGGCATTACATTGAAATTATACTAAAATTAGAAAGTACATTTAAAATAGGCCCAAAGTGGCTTCGAGCTAACACATCTACGCCAACTATCCTCATCATCGGGTTCAAATGTTTAGACTCGGCGCTGGTCACATTAAGAATAAATAGCTGAAGAGAGATTCCATGAGGTAACAAATCCCACAAATACAAGTAGGAGCTACATTTGAACACACGACCTGGAAGTTTGCAGCCGCCTGCTCTAACCAATACATCATCAGAATAACCAACTGTTTATAATACACAAGGTGTTTAAACAAGGTGGTTGTCAGAGCAGATTTCCCAATACACCTCACCTCTTTTAGGTTTACTCCACTGTCTATAACCATCTTTATCAGTCCTATCGCTGTGTCATGTGACAATGCATTTAAATTGTACTTGAATCTACAGAATATAACCGATTGTAATTTGTTAGAGAACAAATAAAAAGGTTAAATATATATATTTGCTGACAACAATTAATACATAGTTTTATTTCGCCTCCGCCAACAATCACTCCATAATAACAAAAAAATCAATGGCAATATAACAAGCACCACACACTGAACATCAATTTAAATCATCTAAAAATATCAACATCCTACTTCTAAAAGGTTGACTGGTGTATGAATAAGTTAATTCTACATTAGAATACAACATAATTAATAATTCAGCGAAAATCACAAAGAAAAGACATCAGAATACACATAGCAATTTATGAAAGGTGAGTGGTAACGACCGGATAACAAAAAAACTGGAATTAATTTCTTTGACCATCTCTATATAGTCTAACCCAAACATTCACGAACAGTCGCCAACCACACTCACCACCAACCTTTGATAAGGACCCAATTTTCTGCCATAATAATGCCCACATTTATCAGCAACCCCCCCCCACCCCAATGCTTATGCAATAAGAATACCATACATTGCCATATAAATACCCACCTCTATTACCACCACACACTGACCGTGAAATGTTTCTGGTAATCTGTGAATTGATTGACAAGGTGTCAGGCCATCATGATGGTGTTGATCATGCGACCGGCTATAGATTAAATAAAGTGATACTACGGCATAACAAAGGATCAAAAGCCAAGTGTAATTAACCACCCCCGAGACTGTCTGCAGGATATGCCTCCCCCACTCTAATGCCACCCCACCATAACGCCAACTTTCAGCCGGGTCCCAAAGTTGGCATAGAAGTGAGGTTAGACTGTATATATGTCTGTGCTGACTGTTCTTTAAAATTTCACCAGCTGATACGAACCTTCGAAGCATGCTGTTTGAAATATAATTCGGAGATAAGATGTGGACGATCCAGCCAATCTTATCCGTCGCTGCGTGTATCTTGTCAAATATCTCATCACGCTTTTCTTCCGTCAAAGTCTTAGAATCTGATCGTGAAAACAAAGAAACAGCGTAATATACAAAAACTGACACAGTTTTAACAAAATTCCTTTGACAAATTCACAATTAACAATATTCTATCAATGCAGGAACAGTAATTGGCCTGGTCTATGCGATATATATCAGGGTATTTACAGATGTCAACAACAAATATAAAATTAATATATCTACTGCACAAATATAACATCAATATATATATATATACAGATGTATAGAAATCTAACATCAGAACAATATCTATGGATGTCTATCACAAATATAACATCAGTAAATCAACAAATGTCAATTACAAATCTAACATCAGTGTATCTATAAATGTACATTAGTTTGTTTCTTACACTTTCTGTAATCAATATTTTGCATTTCAAACAGCGATAGAATTAAAACTTCAAGTCCTATAATAAATACTAATATGTGATATTTATATAGCGCCCCTATTCAGCTAGAAGCTGCTCTAAGGCACTTTACGATATTATTTACAAGATCATTATCCCTGGCTCAGACCTGTTTCCACACAGTACATATCTCACCTTCCAAGGGAGCATACAATGCATGCTGAAATACCCTTCTGATATAGCCCTGGCTGGTGGTTTGAACCCGGGTGCTATAGATCCGTGGCCAACCGTGCTACTAGTTAGGCCATGGAGGGGCCCCGTTAGAGCACTATGCTGCAGCACTCTGGGCTATGAGTTTGAATCAGACTGATATCTATATTTATCCCTGAGAGTTATCTCTCAGCCATATGTCACATGTGTGACCAGAGTACTGGGACTAAACATAACACTCTCAAAGGGAGCCTCCATGGTCTAGGGGTAGCGTGTTGGACCACAGATCACTCACTACCAGCTGAGTTCGAATCTCGGCGTGGGCATATCCGACGGGTGTTTCATCTTTGACTTCGCTTCTTTGACTTCGCTCGGCCCATTTAGCCTACTGTGTGCATAAGAATGGCTGTAAAACAGCAACCTTTTTACATTTACATAGTGCTCCGACCAGTGCAGCACATGATCCACAGTGCCAGTACTTGGGATTTGTACAAAGAATGCCAAGTATATTGCAGATTAGAGATGAGCCATGGTTAATGCAAAATGGTTGCTTGTTAACCAGCAAAAAAAGAGGGAACCGTGAACATCGCATAAGATCACACAAAATGTGAAGAAATTAAGTCCCCAAATGAAAACATTTACACTTACCTGCAAGACCTAATTCCCTGATTTCATCTTTTATTGCTACGGGACAGAAACTCGTCCCATAAACCATTGGCCCTGGAAGAGAGCAAAATATGGAAAAATTAAACTCTTCAGGCTGATACAGCTGCCTGATCAAGTACACGGTACCAATTAATTCCATATCATCCATTAGAAGCCAGCTACAAGCTGTTGTCAAATCTGTAAACTTAACAATCAGTGTCCAGCTAATTTCTCATTAATTATGTTTAGCCCCCAAAAGTGACCTAATTTACTGACATAAAACTGCAACAGTAATTACTGGTATCAAGTAATACCAATCCGCTTGACCCAATGTTCTGAAACACTTGTAATGTAGGTATTTTAAAGGTCATTATTTGGTTTTGGCCGAATAGCTATGTTGCATTTAGTAAAAGCGGGTTTGTCAAACAAGTATTAAAAAACAATGGCCTAAGTTCAACTTCATAGAATGTTCATTAGTCGTCTAGTAGTCCAAATCAAAGATTTTTTGCAGCAAACCAACAGATATGAGGATTAAATCCCATTATAATTTTTAAAAGTGCACGTGTATGAATTATTGAATAGCACTAAAAATATATTAATATTTGTCAAATTTGAAAATGGCAAATCTAAATTTGGATAATGATTTTGTATCATTTTGAGGTTTCTTCTGTTTCTCCCCAAAATGGAATGGAAGAAAGTATTTCTTCTGTAACGGAAAAAAAAATGGTTTAATATTAATTATATCATTACTAATATATAGGTCACAACCTTGTTGCGGCAAACATCATACAACAAACAATATATTCTATTTTCTTTTGGGATAAGAAAATCTAAATATAATTTAATAGCTGCGCCTAAATTACCAAAAATTGGTCATCTTTTAATTGGACCCTAATCTTATCACAAATTATGGTGGATACCTACCTACCCAGCCTGGTTATTTAGTTATTAGACCGATATGGAGCTTTAGTAAATTACTGATAGGGGCTGGATGTAAACACTAGTAGCAAGAGAATTACTAAACATAAAACTTGATGTTTGTGATGTTTAAAATACTCAGATATATTTATTTACTAAACATACCTCTTCAATGAACCTGTTGTATTAATAATAAATGTTATACCTTACTCTTCACTATAGATATCAAATAACAATATTAATAATGAATAATTGATTATCGTAGAAATGACATGAGACCAATTGGGTTTCTGTGTGTTGATGCAATGATAACAAAGAGAATAAGATGACTTAAGAGTGTTGATGACGTACCTTTCAAGGGAAATAAGTCATCATGATTTAAAGTCAGTCTAGGGCGCCTCTGTGGTCTAACTGGTAATGCAGTTGGCCACAGATGTATAACACCTGAGTTCAAACCCCGGCCGGGCTACATCAGAAGGGTGTTTCATCTTTCACTTACCCTCATTACCTTTGGAGGTCACTGTGTGCGCATGTGTGTGTGTTATCACTATTACATCAAACTAACTGAGTTTGCTGACATTGCCCCCCAAAATGACGCAATTATATCCATCTCAAACATGTTAATCCTGTCATAGGTGCTAAGCTTAAAAAATGATACCAAAGTCAAGATGTTAATCATCCTGTATTAAACCCTGTATTTATTTATGTTGTTGGTAATTGTAGTGCAACATTTCTGGAGGTCTACCTACATTCCGACATAATACTCAAGATATGATTATATCCTATATCAAGGTATGAAGTAAACACACCACCTTTACCAACCCGAATAATTTCATCCAGCTGACCCCATGATTGAATTTATGACAGTCGTAAACTTATTTATGACATGACAGTGTCATAAACCCATTGTAAATACCTTTAAGGTGTCATATACTGTCCTAAGCCTTTTTATTCAATATATTTTATGATTAAACTTTCACTTTTGATCTATTTTGGTTAGAACTAGTTGTGGATTATCATTATATCATAATTAGTATATTTATATATTACAAACATGAATGTAAAATAGTATTTTATGTTGGTCTCCCTTACATTTTTTTACAAATTCAGTAATAACAGAAATAATTTATCCAACTTCAAGCTTCCCATAAATGTGCATTTTATTCTTAATTATATATATTTTGGCACCATAAATTTTCTGAAAGTGAAGCATGGGTCACCAGGCAGAATTCAGACACTTCCGGCAGAATTCTGACACTTCAGTATTTTTTCTAATAAATTGCTAATTCGAGAAAACAACCAGAGGAACTATTAATAAATGTCATATACTATTTAAATAAAATACAAGGACATTAAGTCCCCACAACTAGAATGACAATAATCACAATTTGGTACTTGTTCATCTTTCTGATGATAGTTGTTGGGTTTTCTGATATAATAAAGTGAATTTGTTAATTATCAAATAATATCTTATCTATGCATGCAATTTTTTGTGTTATTCATTATTTCTTTAATTAATTTCACGTCATTGAACTCTATTCAACTTTATTGTAAAGCTGATATTTCAATTTAGTGTGGTGTCCGAAAACTGAAAGGTATGTTTAATTTGCATTGCAGTATTCGGACACCTTCAACGAATCATATTGTGTTTGAGATTATATTCAAAATGATAGCATTTGAATAAATCATACCTTAGTCAATATGTTTTGGCCAAAAACACACAAAATAAAAGTAATAAGAGACTGCGAGATGGTTCAAATGAAGCCTTGCTTCTTACAGCTACTGCATAAGAGCAAGAAACGTCTCTTACAGTGACCAATGCCAATGGAGGAGTAATTGTAAATTTTAATTTTTGCAGCAAGAGGAGAGTCGTGTCTGTTCAACGTCATTACTTTATGTAAATATATCATTGATTTGTGTGTGCCTCAAACGAATTTGTAACGAATTGTCCGAATTCTGGCAGTGTCTGAAAATACTAGTCTAGCTACCAGTGTCACTATCATTTATCAATCATCCATGTAATTTATAGCATTTATAATAATAATTTATACTATACAATTTTTTTAAATTTATAATAAGAAGAATTTGCAACCATATAAATTATAAGTATAACCTATTGCATTAATTGATTAAACCCCAAAAAATAAATTATTAAATAGGCCACATTCCATATTGGCGACATTTCGTATGGCACATATTTAATGGACCGAAATCGACATGGGCCGTAATCGATTTAATTCATCTGATATCATCATTACCATATTATCATTGCTCAGTAAGTGACAGCCTGGGGTAAATCCCCGAACTACACCAACAAACCATATTATCGCCATGTGGCATGTCTTACCTAAAACAGGGCCTCTTCCGGCTTCATCTATGCCTAGACAACATGGCTCGTCTTTGGTAACTTCAGGTACAGCACTTTTTATTATCGAATTAACCCGATTGTCTTTCTCAAAACTACTGATATCCATAATTAGATATCACAGATTACAAATAAAATCGTAGTCAAACTTAGCGGCATGAATTGACAGTAACATTCCCCAGATGGCGCCACTTCAGAACAGCACTTGGCATCGTTGTTTTCCAACGAGTAAAAGGAGAGTGAAGATAGTGTATCCAACAACAAAATATTATATACCCTTTTTTCTTACATGATTAGAGAATGTAACATTAGCACATAGCATGCCCCACACCCGCACATATGCACACAAACACACACGCACCCATATATACACACACGTGTGTGTGTGTGGGGGGCTGTCTTCATGCGATATGCAATATCAAAAGAAAAACTAAAACATGACATTATATTGTCAAGGTGCTTATAATATACATGTATATGCCATTGTATGGTATATGTATACATCTCCATTACATGGAAATGGCACAGTATTCGTGTTATTTTGTATCATATCATGTGACTATTTTACACTGTACATATATGTTCAAATATTATTACTAAAATGTGATACTTCAAACTGGAACAGAAGGTCATGTCCTTAGTCGGATAGTGAGGTTGCTTATAGCCAACTGAAGATGTCCTCTATGAGGTGTGTTCAAATCCTGGATTGCATATGAAGGTCGTTTGATAGGTCACTCGTTATGTTTGTAAATAACTCGTGCACAAATTGACAATAAAAGCGGCATTTAAAATGATATAGAAACAATATTGTTAGTTACTTACAGTAAAAACAATATTATTTATATATCGTTTTAAATACTTACATTAAATATAAATGGCAAATACTGATGTTTGTATTTCATATTTGCATTATTCATAGCATATGTGATCTTCTGTCATAAGACAGTTGTTTGTAAACACCAAAGAATATATAGTCATACCTTTTGTTATACTAAGCTTATCAGTTTTGTAATACATTTCTTCTCTCTGAGTTGATGGTTTAGAATTGGTCTGCTGTATCCTATTGCATGTGAGTGTGTGTGTGTGGGGGGGGGGGTAACAGATTTCCGATAATAACAAATCATCTTCTTCAAATATTAGCTTTTCTCAACTCAGAGTTGATGATAATTCAGATAGGTGATTTTTCACTGGTTTTGTTGTTCGGGGAGAATCCCCAGGCTGTCGCTTAATCAGCACAGCCTCTATGTTGGAGTGGTTGAGAAACCTCCTCCCCCCACCACTCACAGGGGAGCAGTACTGCCAGAGTGTTTTACATCCTCAGTGGGTTTTTAACGTCCCCCTTTATTTTAAATAATTCAGTGGAGACGGCAGCGCCATTTAACGTGGTCAGCCACCCACGATGTAGTGAGCCGAGAAATTAATCCCTGGAAAAGTTTCGACCTCTTACGGGGTTCGACCTCTTACTTGGCATCTATATGATATATACCATGTGTATGTATTTGTACAGCTCTATCATATCGCCTTTTGTCCTACGGTTGTGAAGGCTTGGGAGCTTAAATTGTTTCAGCCTATCCTCATATTCCATACCACGCAGGCCGTGAACTAACTTAGTGGCACGTCTTTGTACATTCGCAAGTACGGTGATGTCTTTGTCTCCAAGCTGCACTAACATATTCAAGGTGGGGTCGAACCAGTGATGTATATAGTCTGGTCACAGACTCAGCATCAAGATAGGAATGTGTCCCGCATATCAAGCCCAGTATTTGGTTTTCTTTGTCGATCTGTTTTTCACAGTGTTGACTGGAGTTTAATTCAGGGTCTATATTATCAGAGTTTAAATAATTGAAGTTTGCTATATTACTATATCTATGTATATGGATTGTAACTGTTCTTTGTTTTATACACTGATGTGCTTTGAGAGAGAAATGATTAATTGCTGTTCAAACTCGGGTACATTTAAAATATTTAGAAAGAAATGATTAATTAATGTTCAGACTTTGGTACGTTTAAAATGTTGTAACGGTTTGGAAATATTTAAAACTGAAATTGAAAACTCACATGTCCCATGCCAGAATCGAATGTCATTGGCTTAGCTTTGTTGTTCGGAATTGGCGAGGGACCTGAATATTTCTCATTGGCTGTTTCGTAATCCAGGTAACCTCTGACCCAGCTTAGAGCTGGCAACCCCTTTCAAAATTTAAATCAGTTTTTGTTTGGATCTCGGTGAATGTAGTCGAAAAGTGAATTGTTGTAAAAGTGACTTGTGGTGTTATTGAAAATGGAAATGTGCATATCAGAAATGGATCATTGGTATTCATTAACAATGGATCGTGAATAAACGGATCATGATTTATCAAGTCTAAATCGCTGATGTGTGTGTTAGACGGAAGCATGAACTTTAAATGGAGCCCCGGTATAGAAAATAACGATACAGGAAAGCAGACGCTCAGGGCTCGTGAAGAGCCCACCCCAAAACCCTGATAATATAGATACCCAGATCTTTTTCCAGTTTGGTCTCATGTAGTTCTACTAGTTTTCTGCATTGGATCATATAATACTTTCGGTTTGGATTTTTCCCTCCTATGTGCAATATCTTGCATTTATCTGCATTAAATTTCAGCTGCCATTTGTTACTCCACTCTTGCAGTGCAATCAAGTCTGTCTGGAGAACCGTTGAGTCTGCTTCTCTGTTTACAGTCCTGAACAGTTTTGTGTCATCCGCGAACATCCTGATTAGACTGTTAACTACCTCTGGCATGTCACTGATGAAGATAATGAATAAGCGGGGTCCCAGAACACTGTCTTGTGGTATGTCGCTTAGGACATGTGCCAGTAGGGAGGATACACTGGCTACAGAGACTCTCTGTCTTCTGCCTATGAGGAATGACCTGACCCATATGATAATCTTTCCCCTGGTGCCATATCCATATACTTTCCTTAGTAGCCTCTGATGCGGAACAGAATCAAATGCCTTAGCAAAGTCTAAATAGATTAAATCCGTGTAGTCAACATTATATAATGCTTCTGTCCAGTAGTCCAATACATCCAATAATTGTATAACACAAGATCTAAAAAACACATGTTGACAGCTTGTCAGCAATCCAAATAAGTCCAAGTGCTTCATTATGATTTCTCTAACAAAGTGCTTCAGCATCTTGCATGGGATAGAAGTGAAGCTGACTGGACGATAATTTGAAGGCATTTGTTTGTTTCCCTTCTTGAATATATAAGATATATGATTCCCATCTTCCAGTCATCAGGGAGGTCGCCGGTGTCTAGTGACTTCCGAAATAAGTTGTACAGAGGTTCCGCTATATGTTCCCGTACTTCACATACAACTCTGGGATGAAGACCGTCAGCACCTGGAGATTTGTTTGGTCTTAGAGCCTTCAACTTCCCAATGTCTGCTACTGTGAATGATACATCTAGGGCTGGTTCATCATAGTTCCCATCGGAGAAAGTTGGCATGTGATCGTATGCCTCCGGTGTAAACACAGATGAGAAGTTGTTTAAGAATTCTGCCTTTTCTTTTGGTGCCGTAAGAAGGGTTCCATCCGATGCTTTCAAGTCTGCTATCCTAGCTAGAGGCTTGAGTTTTGATTGTGCATATTTATAAAATGCCTTAGGGTTATCATTCGCCTTCAAACTCTTGTTCTGCTTGGCGGCCGGCCCATTTTTCTTTATTTCTCTAGCCCGGCTCTAGTTTCTCTCCATTTGTTGAAAGCTTTTTTCTTCTCCTTCGCCTTCTCTGCGTTTTTTTCGTCATGTAATCTTTTTATTCCTCTGGCTTTGTTTGGTTTGGGGGACTTGTGAATCGCGTTTGTCTTTATTACTATTGCGTTAATTATTATGAAAAGAAAATAGTTTGTAGCTCGCCATCTCCCATTCTAGATTGCTTAATTTAGAAAATGGCAAATAAAAGAGGCATTAAAAACATTGTAATTGGTTAAACGGCAATACAGTAATACTAATACTGTTTTCGTCGTTTCAGCCTACATTAAATTCTCCTTTACGCCGCTTTTCTAGAGTAAATTTCAGTTCAGCGAACGTCATCACGTCATTACGTCCAATGTGATTTAAATATATTAACGTTAAACGATAAAAGAAACGAAGCACCAAATTTTACATCGAAAGGCAATTTTAAGACATTAAGTCCGGTTTACGTTTAAAAAAAAACAGGATGCATCATGGCTTTTGGAACCAATGGATGACGTAGGACGAGGTATGACTGTATACATTACTGAAGGGAGTGAAGCCCATTAGCCGATTAGGACCTCACAAACTCTTTTCAAAATCTTGAATGTTCAAGAATAAATGTTGAATATTGAAGAAAACATTTTGAATATTCATGAAAAAGGCTTCCAAATCAATCTAGGGCTACTTATCCGTTATAAATCAATATATGTAGTCTATTAAATTAATCTTCATTTTCTTACAATTGATTTAACATGTATGAGCCAAAAACTGTCGTTTTGAAGCAAAATGGAAGATTTTATGGACGCTAAGGTAACAACTTAATGAGTATTGGTGCGCTAAATAAATTGAAAGAAACAGAATATATTGTTTATAAATATTACGAATACATATAGATCTATTGACTAAGTCTAAGAACTTATCCTAGTTTGTTTAAGTTAATGTTGATATTAACTATTTACAGACATATTAAGAAAAACACAAATAATTGCCACTGCAAAATGACAATATATATATATATATGTATATATATATATATTTTATATATATATATATATATATATATATATATATATATATATATATATATATATATATATGGCTTTAGCTATGATCATAATGCTCTGTTCATAGATATGCAGGGCAAATGCCACTTGATGATGATAATGGAGTAACGTTTAAGCGGATAGTCGTATGACTGGAAATTGGGATAACATTATGTTGGTGATGAAGGCAGTTTGTTCGATTTAGGGGGTTAATGCCTGTTTGGCTGGATTAACAGTAGGTCATCACCTTCCAATGATATACCCCTCTTTTCAAGTGCAAGACAAAGCTGGTCAGAGTCCATAGAAGTTATAACTTTCAAATATTAATCGATTTTGACCTTCTGAATTCCAATAAACTCTCACCCGTTTCTTGCTATATCTACTAGTTTCAGCTTGATATGTCATATTACATTTGAGTTTGAAACATTTAATTGTAGTACACAAACATTGGTGTCAAATAAATCTAAATACTATTCTCCAAATCCACAGATATTCAAGTGTTGGTGTAGCATTAACATTAACCATGTTCCGCCACCCCCCTTCCCCACCTGGTACACGAATATGATATCTATGCCCAAGTTATATTCTATCCTTAAGCAGCAAATACTATATTAATGACAGTGTTCCACTTGCATATATGCTCGGTGGCGCCACATCACGAGATAGTATTCGCGCATTGGCCTGGAAAGTGGGCACTAATCATCTACGGAGAGCATTCAGTGTCCGAGGCTGGAGGGGGATGATCCCGATGAAATATCTACCTATTTGCAGAGTTGTTATAAGTGTGCATCTTTACGTGTAAGCCTTGTATATCCGTGAACTGGTTAAACTGCCCAATGGATATTTGGAAAGGTTCTGATATTGATGTCTTTCCGTTTATATCCAGTTAAATTATTAGAGTAAAAATATGGCGATAGAAATAGATTTTATGTACATATATGTTATAGAGCTATGATTAGCTCCGGCAACAAACGTTTATAATAGAAACATTTTCTGTTTTAATCGTAGAGCCAGCATGATGATGATGAGGGTACACAAACAGGATCAAAGGTTGGTCCTGGGATTACTACTAGCCTCAGCTGTTAAATTTGCACCACAACAGAAGGATGGTGAGAAGGAAAAGATACGAACCAATATAGTCTTAAAACATATTCCCTGGGAACGTGAGGAGTAATAAATGTGCGAAAGGCGTCTCGAGTGTGAATATTCAGAATAATATGAATATGCCAACATTTTAACAATTCCATTTCTGCGCCAAGTTTGTTTGGACTGGTTGAAACACCTCCTTCACACTGAAACAAATAACACAATGAATAACTACAGATTTCAGGTTGCTAATCAGGTACATTCTATTTTCTTGTCTGAATTTGATGTTCATGTTAATAGACTTTTTATGACAATCAATCATGACCAGGCTGCTTTCGTGTCCATATATTGTTCTCTCCGCCTGCTAGGCCTCGTGGGTAGAGCGTGAGACTATTTACCTATGACTATGGTCATTCTGTATGGCACTATGGTAGGAGTTTTTCATCCAGTCAGGCAAATGGCAAGATTTTCTCCACCGTATATGCCATATAGTCTACATTTATTTAGAATTAGTCTCTGTGGGGAAGCTATAAATTACAGACTATATGCCTCTCCCTCATTTGAGGTTGGCAGCTATTATTGTATTATTATTATTACCTCAGGCAGACGGGTGCAAAGAAAATAACGGAAAGGATGGTTCTGGATTTAATGTCGCAGTCTAATCCAGGTAATTATTATACAAGGCATAATTTAAAACACAAATATATGAGTGTCTGTTCTGCTGTCCATTAACTACGTATTATTCTATCCTTGTGTGTGGGTATCCGTTTCCACAGATAGTCCTGATTACAAATGAGTACGGAAAATATTCATAATTTTCTTCAATTTTGTCCTAATTTGGTTTGTATAATCACTCAGGTTTCAAATATTGGCAGATTCCTGTAAATGTATGTTGATATTAGTTGTTGTGAAGAAAATATGTCAAAAGATTTTAGATCGTGATTTCCCCATAAAATGCTTATTTTGGTTTTAAATCAGACGTATAATTAAAAGGGTTCTTTTTGTTTGGTTTCTGATATAGAATAACCTGGAACAATATAGTAGGCTTCCATCTATCATCAGGATATTTAGGCTACTTTTAGGAAATAAATTAATACTGAAATACAGTTGTTGTAAAATAAATGGTTTAACTGATGAATTGTGTTCTATATTATTATGTGATAATGACATTAATATTACGTTGTTATTACGTTATTATTACGTTATTAATATTAACGTAACTAAAACTCCACACTTTCACGTAATTCTAACGTATTTATAATTAGCTAAGGATAACATGATAATTACGTTTTAATACCATAATTATTATGTAATATTCTTAGCTAGGTATATGGTTTAAGTTATTTAAAGCATATAGTCTATTAGATATGATAGTATCAATCCGGAATTTCACCGATTATTATGTACAAAGGTAGGCTAATACGTTATAATATATATATATATATATATATATATATATATATATATATATATATATATATAATGTCGGTGTATTTATATCTAGTTAATGTTATTTTGAATAGCAGCGGATTTTGCTAATGTAATATAATTGGTTTTAATCATATGTTAATGTCAATTTAATAAATCCGAATCAATCAGCTGCCATTATCATATCAACATTAAACATTAAAACAGAAATAACAAATACTGTTCAAACTGTAATATACAGGAGAGAGAGCGGTGTTATTATGATGATCATGATCAGTGATGTTTTACGGCTACTTTTGTGCACTTGGTAGACTAAATGGGCCGAGCGACCTCAAAGGTAATGATGCGAAGTCAAATATGACCCTTCAGATATGCCCATGCCAAGATTCGAACACGGGTGGTAGTGATATGTCGTCCAACACGTAACGACTAGATCATGTAGGCGCCCCGATGTTATTATGACACATATAGAATATTTTGTTGGCATGGACGGGTCATTGTATATTCAATGGAAAAATAACTGTCTGAGGACGGAAATCCGAGTGACGCCATCATTAATTTCGAAAAAGTTAGAATTAATATATTTGTTAATGTGTGCTGTAACTTATATTATAAACACTCTGTAATATATGCCATTTTTAGATGTGAATGTGAATGATCCAGTCAAATATTGGCTTATGACTACTGACATGATGAAGACCAAAGGTCTGTTGATGGATTCGAACTGGGAACTTTTTGTTTATGCCCAATTGTTTATGTTCGCGTTTCCCTTAGCAGCTGATTATCCACTTTATTAGAGTGAAGTAAATCTAAAATATACATGTAAATGTATATCTGTCTGTTAGCTTGTCTGTTCTTGAAGAAAATCAATATGGAGTGTTCTAGAAATGTCCAGAGTGGGTCAGTTGAGATACCTTTGGGTGGTAATTGTCAGTTGGCAGGAGTCCAAAATGGGGCACAAATTGTTAAACTAGATTCAGCTTGCTCGAAAGCTGCATGCCCCATAACCAAGAGTAAATAAACGGGCCCCAAATGAGTATTGAATAAACGGGCCCCCACATAAAGGGATCCCACACCACCATCATAAATAGGCTCCGACATCAGCATTGTAAACGGGCTCCCACATCAGCATTATAAACGGGCCCCCACATCAGCATTATAAACGGACCCCCACATCAGCATTATAAACAGGCCCCCACATCAGCATTATGAACTGGCCCTCACATCAGCATCATAAACAGGCCCCCACATCAGCATTATCAACCGGCCCCCCACACCAGCATAAAAAACGGACACCCACATCAGCACTATAAACGAGCCCCCATATCTGCATCATAAACGGACTCTCACATCAGCATTATAAACGGACTCTCGCATCAGCATCATTAACGGGCCCCAACATAAGCATTATAAACGGGCCCCTGCACCAGCATAAACGAACGAGCCCTGACTATGCATTAATTATTCCTTCGAAGTTCCAACTTTGAACTTGCATCAGTGACGGACATCTTTTGCCACAGCTACCTGATAATAAGGCTCACTGGTACAAATCAGGTGCACACAGTTCCTGGTCGGACTCAGGTAATCAACTATCTCGCGGAGCTTCTAAATTCATTGGAACCTCATGGAGTCCCTCTACATTGTCTCAGTCACCAAATGAGAACATCGATCATTCTCCTTCGTAAACTGGATCAACCAAACTAGCCCTTAAGAAGATTATGACCATGTTATTGAGGCTCCAATGCTTTCTGGATGTGGCAAGAGAGAAGATGTTCCCATTACGAGGATATCTAACATTCCCATCGATATCCCGTTTGAGTTCAAGAGACTCCAAATTCTCACACGCCTTAACTTAGCCATGTCCATCTACAAATCCGAAGGTCAAACTTTGAGGGTAGGTGGATCCTCGTTGGGAGTCCTGCTTCACTCATGAACTGCTCTATCTCGGATTGGACGCTTTAGAATCCGGAACAGTCTTTATGTTAATGGTTCAGGTGGAAAAACTAAGAACATTGTTTATCGTGAAGCCCATAGCGGATAATTATTCGTCTAGGATTTGCGTGAAGTTGAGTTTCTTTGATCAATGTATCTCTACTTCCGAAATAAATATATAAATGTTGAGTTTGCAAGAATTTGTTTATTCACAATTACCATCAATTTGTTTATTATTTCTCTTTCAACGAAGTGATGACCACTTGAATACCTTATTTCTTGAGCAACACCTGGTACACTGTAAGTGTTAAATAGACAAATAGTTACCTACTACTACTACTACTACTACTATTATTATTATTATTACTATTATTTATACTACTACTACTATTACTACTTCTACTACTAATACTACTAATACTACTACCATTAGTACTACTACTACTATTCCCACTGCAACTACTATTTTACTACTACTACTACTACTACTACTACTAGAACTAATAATAATAATGGTATTAATAATAATAGTATTATTATTATTATTATTATAACTACTGCTACAACCACTATTACGACTTTAACTACTAATACCAATACTACTACTACTACTACAACCACTATTACGACTTTAACTACTAATACCACTACTACTTCTACTACTACAACCACTATTACGACTACAACTACTAATACCACTACTACTACGATACTACTTCTACTAATAACAACAAGAAGAAAATTTCCACTACTACTACTACAATTGTAGTATATCAGCTTTTGTTTATAGAGGTATGGATAGCTAACGCGTTTACGTATTTATAAATCTTCATGAATTAAAGTTTTCTTTTTAATGACGTCACTTGTTTTCACATCTCCCAATATAATGGTAGTATTCTGATCTGTAAGAGATAATTAAAAGAAGACAAAATTAATATTATAGATAATGTAAACAAACTGGTTTTAGGAGCTTTGGAAAAATACCACCAGATTTTGTTTTATCAATTAAACTATGGACTATAATAAATCCGCCATATCGTAGCATCGCAATCAATGTTAATACAGTAGTCATTTCTTAACCTTTTATTATAATTAATTAATTACTAACTAATAAATCGGCGCATGTTCAATTCAATTCGATTTGTTTATTATTTGAACACTCATATTACGTCATTTTAATGACAGCAAATAGATACAGAACGTTGAAAAGGAGGATGCTTGAAGCATCGATTATATAATGCACCCCCCTTAACATAACATTAAAAACATTCACGTGTGTGTTTATTCAAAGGATTTTCGTATATTAAACATTTGCCACATTGCTAGTGAGTGTTTGTTTAGCCGTGAGGTGACTTTCCAGACTTCCTATGGAAACATCGCACAAATACAGGTATGAATGGGTTTGAAACCGAGAACTTCAACTTGGAGTTTTGCGGCTCAGCGTTCTAGCGATTGCGCTGTAGGAGTGCATACACCACATAATAATAATAATAATAATTATAATAATAATAATAGCCGGAACTTTTCAAAGGTACTGTACAACGATACTCCAAATAATATGTCTTAAAAAACCCAGTAATATATTTAAAAGACAATTATTATTTATTTATGAAAGCAACCTGGGACAGGTGTGTTTTTAGAAGAGATAAAAAATTTCAAGAGAAGACGCATTTCTAATATCTGTCGGTAACCTAATCCACAAAGTGGGGGCTGCAACACTAAAGGTACAATCACCACGTAACTTGAGCCGAGACACTGGCACCTGCAATAGTATCCGACTGGATGACCTGAGTTCTCGGGATGACTTTCTAATGCAGCTACATTCAGTAAAGAACATTTGCGGTGAACGTTGGCTAACTCTCGTTTTTAACATAATATACACCGCCTATCTACTAACCGGAGATAGGTTTCCTAGCAGTAAACTATAGGAACTAATATTATTTTAATATGAGCCTCACCAAAATATTATAATAACTATACATGTCCAATGACACAAACAGGATATAAATAGGATTATATAAATGTTTCCTTATTATATTCTAGAATGAATAATAATAATGTACAATCGACGCCTGATATACATAAGGCTAGTATGGGCTGCAGCCTAGGGGTCCAAAGACTAGAGGGGCCCCAAGTGTAGAGGGGCCACAAGAGCCCTCTAGTCTTGGAGCCCCCCCGATAAAACAAAATAATTAAGGATATAAGAACAGAGGAGATTTGTATATTTTGAGATTTAATGCAGGTCTAATTTGAAACACCTTACAGTATTTGGGGCCCCTCTGGTTGGAATGGGTAGTTGGAATGGAGCCCTTGAAGGGGCCCCATTTAAAGTTTGATGCATCTTTTTATATACAAAATTTTTTTAAAAACATATTTTTATAGACTAGAAATATATCTTTTTTAGATACTGGGAGCGAAATCTATTAGCCCAGGTTCATCTTAAATGGGCTAAATGGGCCGAGCGAGCTCCAAAGGTAATGAAGCGAAGTCAAAGATGAAACACCCTTTAGATATGCCCACGCCGAGATTCGAACATGGTGGCAGTGATCTGTGGTCCAACACGCTACCGCTAGACCACGGAGGCGCCCAATGCTAAGCAAAGTAAATCGCAAGTTATTTTTTTTTTTTTTTAAAAAAAAAAAACTTTAACCCGGCCTGCTTGGGTTTGTTGCCATGGGAACGT
This sequence comes from Paralvinella palmiformis, assembly GCA_025642065.1. Classification (NCBI taxonomy): domain Eukaryota; kingdom Metazoa; phylum Annelida; class Polychaeta; order Terebellida; family Alvinellidae; genus Paralvinella; species Paralvinella palmiformis. Next base: position 431,361 of record JAODUP010000814.1, on the reverse strand, counting down.
TAAAAGGAATGGCCTTAAAAACGTTTTTGTCGTCGGGAATCGGAAGAATTCTTTATATGTCCTTGACGTCATAAACACGAGGTTGTCCCGTCCCCACATAACAACAATTAGAATAGACCAATAAAAACTATTTTGTCAGGAAATCGGAATTGAATTTCCTTATAAAATTTAAAATAAGTCTATCAACACAGAGAAGATTTTTTACCGCACCTACATATAAATGAAAACATAAGGGTAACTGCCCAAAAGGAAATAGGATGTTAACTTCATCAATCCAGATAACATTTAAAAGAGTAAAAAATGTAAAAGGGCTTCTATTCCTGATTGTTTTATCACTGAACCTACATGGTATTTAAATGAAAATATAATGGTAACTGTCACTAAGTTTGAAATATTGGATGTAACATTCACTAACAATGGCTCTGATCATGTCCAAAATACTCAGCACAAGGTGTGGGCTAAGTAAGCGTTCCCGGCATAGAAATCTTCTACGTGCAATGAATTTGGATAATTTTAGTACAATGATAGGCAATTATACAAAGTCAGTTTTTAAAGGCGTGTGTTGTAAATCATCTCCCACTAAGAACTTATGTTATCAGTTTTTATCAGAATATATAAAAACTGGTATTATTATCCCGGGTATAATTGTTGGTAGGGTTTTAGAAACGGGTTTCTCTCCAATTGACGTTTTCTTGCACACTGAATGTGATAGACATGATCAATGTTTTCAACGATGGTATAGTCGATTCTTTACGTATGCTGTTATTCAGTGAACATTTTATTAAACCCCTTGATGTTGCGAGTACATGCTAGTCAAATTATTTACGTGTGCCTTTTAATATCACTGTACAATCACAAGTATTACATTATGTTTATTGTATCCCATGTTATATCGTTGTATATCTGTTGTAATGAACATTGTATTCTGTGCATTATTATTGTTCACTCTGTTTAAAATTATATTGTGTCCCACGTGCTATTGCTGTATATGTTTTAGTGTGTTTACTATACTGCCATTGTTCTTCATTTACGGAGGTTGAATTAAATAAATAAAATATTATAATATATTTAGATTGGCAGCGAGATCTAGCCCATAATGAGTAAAAAAATATATTAAAATTGGGAAGAAAGGTCAACGTACGTTACGAAATATAGTCAACATAGTAACAGACATCTTGGTAACAAAGTGTTCCTTGTATATGTTATATAGCGCCGCATAATAATGACGTGTATATTATTATTATTATTATTATTATTATTAAAGTTCCCCATGGCTGACGTAAATGTATTTAGTCATCCAAAATACACTACGGCTGTCAGATCCCTACCAACATCCGATTTATTATAATTTATGATTCTTCATTATAGAATTATTATGTGGGATAACACCATATTACCTGAAAACCAAAGGATATAATAATACACAGGAACACGCCCTGTTAACAGTGTCTGGCGGTTCGTTGCCGATTATCCGCCCACTCAAGGGAAAATAATGACATTGGCCACCCTTTTACTTATCACGTGATATTGTCGATCATGTGATCATGAAAGGTTGACATTTTTCCACCACAAATGAATTTTGTTCATTAGAACCGCAGAAAGTAGAAGCTAGTTCCAAGTCAGATTCTACAAGACAACCGAAAATGAAGTAAACAAATAATCTACTGATTAAAGCCTAAACAAAGATACTGGACTTTCATTTACCTTACTTAATTTTGTAATTATCTGTAACATTATTGGAAGTTATTAATATAATAATAATAATAATAATAATGTTTGACGTTACTGCTCTAATCAGCAACCCAGACACCGTCACACATTTTCTTGACATAATTATTATATTTATAATTATTGTATTATATATATATATATATATATATATATAAAACGTATGTTGCTGAGAATATAGATATATATATATATATATATGTTTACCATGGAAGTGCGTTGCATCGGTTATTGACTTTAATTAAACATTGCGATCTATTGCGGGGGGGAAGGCTATTTAGATTTGTCAGGAATTTTATTCTTTATCACTTCATTATTATGCTGTATCCTTGTTTGTATTGGATGTTGTATAATGTAAATTATGGCAGATTCGGAAGCCTTCATCATATGATTTCACTCGTCACAATTATTAATGTCTCTTTGACCTTCAAGGTCCAGTGACCTGTATCTCAGTATACCGCAGCCTGTTTGCATTTCATTTAAAAACAATCACGTTATCAATCAAGCTGTCACTCACAATCATACGAATCATCACTCACTCGCCCACTTAAGCATATATTCACTCAATCACCAAACTCTCTCACCCGCTCATCCAAACTATCAATCAATCTCTCTATCTCTCTCTCTCTCGCGCGCGCATGCGCGCGTGTGTGTGTGTCACGCCTTTGACCCAATTTAGCCAGATCCCAATATTTACTTAGCCAGATGTTGATTGTTGCCATCATAAATATCGATATAATCGTGTCTACAGTCGTCACTATCTTCCAGATCCAGATCATCAAACATAAGAAATATTGGATCCTCGTGAGCTCTCCGGATCTGCCATATACACGTCATGTCACTACCGTAACTGTTAGGATAACCCGGTGATTGGATAGTAGCTGCTACGTCTGCTATGGTACCGCCACATTCTAGGAGGGAGTGAATTGGTGAGTTATAAACGTAGTGATTTGATTAAGCTGATATAGATGTGTGTGTGTGTGTGCGGGTGTGTGTGTGTGTGTGTGTGTGTGCGTGTGTGTGTGTGTTATCCAGTATGTTATCAGTCTGCTTTCTCTCTGTCTGTCTGTGTTGATACTGACCTCTGTAGACAGGAACGTGGCGCGGTTCCGTCACGTCAGTGACGTCATCGTACTTCTCCCTGACCACAAGATCTGGATCTAAGCAGCGGATAAGGTGTCAGTTATAATGATTAATATGTCTAGAAGGGAGTGTTGTAAGTGTTGTTTATATAATATGGAGTACACACGCACATACACACACACACACACACATTTATAAACCTGGGGTGCGCGTGTGTGTATGTGCGTGCGTGCATGCGTGCGTGTGCGCGCGCTCGCCGAACAATCCATAATTACCTCTAAACATCGTATAATTAGCCCTAAATCCTCGTCTTTCCATAATACTATCAGAGATAAAACCGATCACCATCTTGTAACCTTTATAGGTCAGTGTGGGTGGAGGGTCATCTCCACAATAACTGTACGAATGTAACACACATGTACATAATAAAATACAAACCTGCATAAATAGATTGATCGGCTGTAAAATAGAGAAATACACTAATTGAACATGGCTATATGTTAAGTAATCCTGATGTCTAAAAATTTAGCCAATCTGAAATTTAAAAAATATAAGGTATTTCTACATTAGAAAATGGGAGAATAAATAAATATGCCTTGTTTATGTGTTGAAAATCATAAATATTTCTTATTTTATCGTATCTGTGCACTAAAATAAAAGGTGCATGTATAAACATGAAATGGTTGTACATTAGAAAGTAAGAAATTACGCAAATGTAATATGTCCATACGCTAACTAAAAGGAACGTGTATAACTATGATATTTCCGTACATTACAAAATGTGAACGTGCACGGCTATGTTATGCCTGTACCTCAGAAGATATGAACATGTTGTCAGTGTATAGCTCTACGTGTATTAAGACCAACTGTGTAATAACTTTGGTTACGCCTTTAAAGATGACGGATTTAATCGTGGTATTAGAGAAGCGTTGACGAGAGTTGGAGAACATTCGACATTCAAATGGGACGTATTATATTTGTTCAAGACTTTAGTCGATCAATAAGAAATGTCTGTAAATCGAATCTGTCAGCTTTTTTTTTGGTGAACGAAGGTAAATATTGACCTATATAACAGCATCTTTGGTGTGGGTTTATGACGTGGATAAAGTATATTTGGCTGTAATGTTATTTCCTTTACGCTGATATAGTATACAATATTGTCTTATAATAAATATAATAATAATAATAATAATAATAAAAAAAAAACTTACTATCTAGGTATAGGGTCGGCCTCTCCGTGTATGTGATGTATTATAACTAATTTATCGGACATACAATATTTAGTCTCGGTATCAGGTTGTTCGATGTTAAAGTCATCGAAATCCAGAGACAAAATGTCGCCTTCCGGAATATATATCTCCCAGAAACAAAAGGCGTTGGCTGGATAGGATCCGGGATATCGCGGACTCGTTATCGTCCCAGTTCGCTGATGTACGACACCTCCACATCCTGACAACAGTCGATGATGTTGATGAAGTTATCATAACATTATGGCTAATTTGAATAAATACACGTATACACACACACGCGCGCACACATATATATATATATATATATATATATATATATATATATATAGAGAGAGAGAGAGAGAGAGAGAGAGAGCACGACAAAAAATATTGTTTACTATACTATATATAATACATATATCATACCTGTAGGGTTTAGTTTGTGTTCCTGTAAGTTCATTGGTCTGTAGACATGAACCGTTTTGCCGAAAGCTATCACAGACAAGCTCGAAACTATGGCCCACTGTACAAATTCCATGATGTTGTAATAATTTATTAAATTATTATCCTTAAGCGAGCAATATCCTCTTAAACGAGTGCAGCCTTTCTCGTCGTTGAGTGTCGCCGCAATGCTGGCGTCTGTTAGCAGGTGGCCGAGCTTTTTCTCCACCAAACCAGTCCTTAAATTGTAGACTACCGTCGAGGTGATTACTAAATATAGATCGGTAATGGCGGAATCCAATAACAAACAAGACAGCTAAATAATGCTAATTTCGGGTCTAAAACACGTCTCAATGTGGTCAAATGGAGGCGTAGGTTTATTTAATTTGAGATAACACAACCAAATTCTTATCCATGTCAATAAAGGCGAGTTATGCTGTGTATTAGACAGGAAGTGACGCGACCCGGTGTGTTTTTCCATGGATTTTAAAGTTGCTTTATAAATAACGAACATCCAGGAAATCAAAACAGTATTGTAAAATAATCTTTTAATCAATATGTTATATTGGTAAAAATATCTTATCAATAGAGGAGAGTGTCTCGAATGGTCGAGTTGACAGGACCACAGATTTCTAGCGCTGAAGCTCAAAGTCGATGCTTATAAGCTACGTCTGAAGGGTGTTTCATCTTCCACCTAGCCCCATTACTTTTGGCTCATTTTATGTACTCGAAAGGATTGTAATATAATGAAATCAAGTAGACGTAGTCCTTACACGCATTTTCGTTTCGAGAGAGGAATATCCATGTCTAAAATCTTTTAACGAATTTGCTAAACCATTCTACTATGTGATAACGAAATTACATCAGAATATATTCTTTTTAATATAACTCTTTCGGGGGTATAAAATGGTTGTTTTCTCCTCTCTGAATGTGTAGTTATAACACAAACTCGGGCATCGAAAATGCGTACAAACGTACAAATAGAAAAATAACTGCCTCAAATCTGAATGTAATTATTGTGATGGTTTTTAATTAGTTTAGAGCATGGCCTGATAAATTAGTTTCAAATTTCTTAAAGCTGAATTTGTTGCATACGTGTTAGAGTAAAACATCCTTATTTATCAACAAAAATTAATGTGTGATTTTTAATATTTGATTTATTCAATATAGCTTACTGAAGCCAATGTACATTACGGAGATAATACCTTAAAGGCCAAGTAATGAAGTTTAATATCAAAAGTTACTTAAGAAATCGAAGCCGAGCAACTGACATGTGATAAAACTGATATGTTTTTGACATGTTCCCCACTGATGTACGCCACTAACGTCATCGAAACACACTTTCTTACGTCATATCGACGACAAATACTCCTCTCTCTCTCTCTCTCTCTCATATATATATATATATATATATATATATATATATATATATATATATATAGTGAAAAAAACGTGATGACTAAGAAAGTTATAAATATTCACCATATTGGTATCCTTTCTGCTGGACTATGGCTTACACAAGACCCCCCCGCCCCCAGCCCATGAGAGCCGTTAAAGGTGAAGAAAAGGAACAAGCTGTTGCCCAATCGGGCATTATGACGCACCTATCCATCCTGCTTCATTGGAGCAATCAACAATGAAAATTATGATATATGTTGTTAACATCACCTTTATTGTCATTATTAAAGGGACAGTCCCCCGTTCAATTCAAATTTTCAGGACTAATACAGCTATACTGACAAATATCATAAATGATATGATTTTTAAAAAGTTTTAAACGACCACCCACATATTAAATAATCCAGTTCAAAGTGCTAATTAATCGACTTTTAATGGCCTGTGAGGGGCCGCCATTTTGAAGCTAGAAAGAGACCGGAAGCTCCTGAATGCTGACGTCAATTGAACGCAGCAGTTTGACCGGAAGTATGTAGAGCCCGTACGAAAGCATGTAAACAAGGGTGAAAAAAAGAATTATTCCGGAAAATTAGGTCGTAAATGGCATGCAGCCATATCATTTTGGGCCAGAAGGAACCTTCGAAGAGAAAGATGATTTAAAAAAGGTTGAGATGTCAACGCTGAAGAGTAACTATAATCCGCGTCAGTCTAGAGAGCGCTCATCTGACGTCAGAGCATTTGAGTTTTCTCCTTCCTGCCTTTGAATCTGGCATCTATCTATCTATGATATCATGTATATTTCGTGCTTAATATTGTGGAATTTTTGGTTACTGGTCTATGCATTACAGATTTAAGAAATATTTTCTCAGTGTGAACTGTCCCTTTAATTTTATATATTTACAGGTATTTTACCAGTTTGGTATCGCTAGTCATTAATTATACTATCAATTCCTTACATTTATGTTGCTTGTATCATTAGCAACCTTTTTATTTATTGATTTTTTGTGTGTGTTTTTGCCTTTTACAGTTTGTTGTTTAAACTTTGTCCCTTTCTTAGATTCTAATATTTATGTGATCAAGTGTGGAATTTAAACTTTCTCTGACACTGAATGGCCTACTTTTTTGACAAATCTATCATTACGTTTCATTCATCCATCACCGTGTCTTCCTTCATGCTTTCGGTAGCCGTACTTTCACGATGAGTCTCTATGTTCCATATTGAGTTGAGTTGTTTAGGGTTATTTGCCAAGAGAAATCACTCCCATAGACACAGCTGTGAGCCGGATTTGAAGCCATATCCTGAAGGATATTGTGTCGTCGCAAGCCCCCCGCCCCCTTTCTTTCATGTGACACTTCAGATGTTGTTTTTGTTGTGTTTTGCTGATAGCCGTTTTTGTAAATTGAACTAATCAAATATGTATTTATCAAGTAAAATTTAAATTGAAGATTGCATACAACTATTTATTTCATAAATGTTCCCAGTAATAGACCGATCCAGGCCAAATGCGTTGCATCGGTTGCCATCTGCGGTCTCGGATTAGAAACAGCTATGGCGCCCATTGTTAATAGGGGATGGCAACTTTTCACCAACGGTAACTACTGGAAATCTTTCAGCAAATTATTTCATATTACACGGAGACTGAGACTAATATTTCAGCTGAACGATTGTGTCTTTCCAATGATTGAGCAGACCGATTTTTCCAGATGAATGACACAGCTAAGCTTTAGTTATTCATGTTAACTTGTAGGAGATATAGCTGGTAAATAGCCTAAATACAGATTTTTTCAATAAGACATTGATCGGCTACTACACGCGTAAATTGCCGTGCAACACAGTGATTCTTAGACTTCCAACCCGAGACCGTAGTGTGAAATTCAGCCACATGGTGGCGCTAGGGGTAATTGAATCGGTCTATTGTTTAATCATTTGTTGACTTAAAAATAAATATTACATGCAAAATTACGCAAAAATTAACAGCCATGATGGATTGGAGATATTCATCTGCTAGAAATAGTCCTTTTTTTTCAGATGAAGGTAGTAACCGATACAATATGATCAAAACAGAGGTTTTTTATACACAAACTATGATTGCTAGTTGCAATAAATAAAACATACGCAGTAGCTGTGAATTAACAAACAGAATCAAACTTATTTAGTGGGTTTTGTCACACAATAAATGAGTGTTGTGGTTGGGCTGTTTGTTTGGCTGATTTGGCCAAGGTGGTGTGTAATTAAGCTTGTGGACTATAAATCTACTCCTGGAAACGTTGTAGCTATTGGCTATGTTTTACGTGTGAATTACAAACTGCCATTTCGCGTAAAAATGCTCTGTCGTGGATTCCATAAATCGAGGTCCAAGGTCTGACCGTGTTATATCGGATTTCGTGTTATAATGGACCTTGGTATAACGGGACCTACTATATATATATATATATATATATATATATTGGGCGCCTCCGTGGTCTAGCGGTAGCGTGTTGGATCACAGATTACTACCACCCGTGTTCGAATCTCGGCGTGGGCATATCTGAAGGTTGTTTCGTCTTTGAATTCGCTTCATTACCTTTGGAGGTCGCTTGGCCCATTTAGCCTACCTTGTGCACAAAAGTGGCCGTAAAACACCAATCATCATCATCATCATATATATATATATATATATATATATATATAATTCTTACTTGCAGGCTATACCACAACAAAATGAAGGAAATCTTCTGAACAACCTCAATTCAGTATTTATATCGCCATAAAAATCTAACAATATTCAATCAGTTTGATTAGGATTATTCAACTCATGACTGGCACGTTTTTGTCGGATTCCACAGGAGAGGGGGGAGGGGGGGATTGTAAAATAGATACGGAAGGGTTAGTCAACTTAAAACCTGGCTTTATTTGATGATAGTTTGTTGAAGATTGACGGATAAACCGAAGAATTATCTAGTATCTTCGATGTTGCTGATGTCCTACCTTTACTGTCATTAGAGCGATTTGTCGGACATATAGTCCAACAAACACAGACCGCCCGATTCGATCCCACAACCTGCAGGTTTGTAGCGCCCCGCGTTTTGATTTGGTTATCGCACATCGGAGAAAGCAACACGTTATTGTTGTTAATCAGATCGTGATCGATCACTTGTTATTCAGATAACATAAGGTTCTTATTTGTACAAATATTGGTGGGGGGTGCTCCGTATGAGGTAGCACTGATTTTTGTTTATTGTCTGATTAATCCCGTGTTTAAGTGCTATCTCTTCTCTAATTTAATAAACCGTACAACAATTTAGGCAGATTTCTGACCTACTGTATATACTTGTGTATAAGTCAATCTCGTATTATAAAACGGGGGTCAGTGTATCTGTCAGTATGGCGGGAAACCGCCTAACTTTAATATAAGACGAGGAAGAATTCAAAACTTTTAAAATGTGTTATATTCAGAAAAATGGCGTTTTTTAAATTTTGACCTGGCACGTTGAAATCATCAAGAAATTATCAGTATGTGTATTTAGAACTGATTTCACAGCCAAAGACATCGGCGACATTTATACATAAAACTAACTACGAAGACAGCTAATCAAGCTGAAATTGTTCATTATTGCTGGTACTCACAGCTTTATATTTTTAAACATCAAATGAAACAAATTAAAACACAAAGCTGTAGTTCATAATTGCAAATTAAATTGATTTGTTAAGTAGAAACACGAGTAGATATAACTGAAACATAAAAACACATTGTACCTATTATCGCTCGCCAGACCCGACGCCTTTTTGGGCTGACTCGTGTATAAGACGAGTTTGGGGAAAATGCATTATTCCAAGGATTTGAACCTCATCTTATACAGAAGTATATACGGTTCACGTGATCTTAAAGAAGATATCAGTCAGTACCATTTGTCTCTGAAATGACCGTTATCGTCCATATTCAAACAACGTCTAGACGTTTTAGCACGATGCGTCCATGAATCGCTCATGAATATGCATGTTTTTATGACACTCCCTATTGGCCCATTCAGCTGGATGGTAAACAAAACTACAGCTCGTTTTGAATATATATATATATATATTTGGACACACTTAATTAGTTATATTTGTATTGAAATCACCGACCATTAGTTGTGTTTTATTCACTTTGATGTCCGAAAGTTACCACGAGAAATGTATTTACTATGCGAATGAAAAGTCTGTGTTTTCCAGATAAACGCCATTTACTAGCATCGTAAACTGTCCTTTTTTATTCGTAACCTTTTAGTCCATTTGACCTTTTGTGAACCTATGAATTTTCTGGTTTTATGGTGAATTGGTCATCGCATGGGATCACTGATGGCGCATCCAGTTGGGTTGTCATTCCGACAATCTTGGGGGGGGGGGGGGTTTATATGCAAATTAGTGCCTCCGTTATTGAAAAATCCATTTTATCCAATATTGTCGAAAATGTGCACGATACTGTCACAAAAATGGTGTCCGTGCCTATGTTTTCACGCTCAACGATTAGGCCATGAAAACACTAATTTGCATATAAAAAAATGTCGGAATGACAACTCTACCGGTTTTCGTCAGTGACCCCATCTGATGATAAAACTCGTAAGTTCACCATTATAACAACAGGAGCGGCAAATGAGCTGTTTCGCCAGAGAGAGGTCTAACAGCACGGGACGTTTTGCTAAATTTTCTCACATTTTCCCTGCGTCTGCAGAAGGTAACATCTTCTTACAAAAATATATTCTTTCTTCAAATTTGGTCGGCATGTTTACGCTTATAGGGTAAGTATTTGTGTTAATAAATATTATTATATTTCTTGTTGTATTTTTGTTGTTGTTGTATTTGTTGTTGTTGTGTTTGTTTGTTGTTGTTGTTTTTTTTTTGTGTGTTTTTTTTTTGGTTGCTTACCAATAGGATATAAAAAAAGACTAAATATATTGCTTAAATTTCATAACGTTCTCAAAGCTTCATATCACTTTCGAGCTGAATTAGCTACAATAAATAATGAGGTTTAGAATATATATATATATATATATATATATATATGTGTGTGTAAATTACACACACTCAATTATCAACTATAAATCATAACGTTTGTTACACATATCATAACGGTTGTATCGGTTCAGCCACAAAACGGGGACAATGGTCTGGACTATTTTTGCGGATTGGTATAATAAATATCATCCCAATTCATCAAGAACTGCATTGGCTACATGTTAGACAACGTATCGATTTCAAGATTTTACTAATAGCCTATAAATCTATCAACGACACTCGGATATCTGTGTGAACTAGAGTCGATTAGAGAGTCATTCCGGTCAGATGCTATTGCTGGTGCCTGTGTCTAGGATTAAGTCACGTGGTTATTGTGCGTTTAGCGTTGCAGCCTCTCAGTTTTTGTCGTCTCTTGAACTAAAAGTATAAAATCCGTTCTGAAAACACACCGGTTCAAACTTGCCTTCGCGGATAAATAATGATTATCGTTTAAATCTATTATTGGGTTTTGACTGACGATGACGCATGATTTGGGATATCCTTGTACAGCGCCTTTGAATGGTTCCAGCTAGTAAGTGCGCTTTGTTAAATATGCATTAGTAGTAGTAGTATTGTTTTTATTGTTATTAGTGGTTTAGCCTCGTCGCTGGTCGCGCCTATGATATATGGCCGAGGGGTGACTGCCCGATGAAACATTCCACAGTTACAGATATGAATAGGATTCGAGATGACAACTTGGAGGTTTGGTTTGAGTCCTCTAAAATCTATGCTAAACAGAGCGCCCCAGTGATTGATTGGGTGGGTGAATGAGTGAGTGAGTGGCTGAGTGAGTAAGTCACCCAGTCAGTCAGTGGGTGTTATTATTCAAACTCAGCCATTTTCAGACGACATAACCGATGGGATAATGTTTAATGGAAGGGTGAAACATTCCACAGACACAGCTAATAAACGGATTCACTCGCACAACCTAGTCTGCGGCGCAATTTATTCTCAGCTCCTCACAGATTATGATGAATATCATTTGAACCACAATCATCATCATCATCATCATCATCATGACAGCTATCAACAAAATCATCGGAACAGTGTCATCACCAGAATCATCACTGGAAATACTGACATCACTGAGGTAATCATCATTTACATCATCCGAATCATCTGCTTTAGTATGTTTATGTCCCCTCAAGACAACATTCCTTGCCCCAATCTTCAATGTAATCATCATCATCATCCTTATAATCGCATCTATCATCATCTCAAATAAATATTTCCAACGCGTTTCAATTTGTTTATCTGTTTGGTTGTTTTTTGTTTGTGTTTATTTTCATCACGTTAGCAACATTGTCGCAAAATTCTCCTAAAATCTGCCATCCCTCAATAGATCTTCTTTATCGCAATCATTATACTTCCATTTCGAACAGTTTTGCGAAGACCGAGAGATACCGCCATCTGCCGAATGTCTACGAAACTAATCGGCATCCCATTCTGGGCTATCTGCAGGGAAATAAATTAACTAGCAGCTGTTATGGGGAATAATATCTTATAGTCTATTAAGAGAACATCAGCCACATTAAATCATAGGATTCGGTATTTTTATGGCAATTAAATTTAATTTTAGCATCATAACTATCGACCAGATGTTGACACGTCGCTATTCACAGACGCCACAAATCTATGGCGGACCGGGTAATTTTAACGCCATTTTAATTAATCATTCAGACAGAAACGGCTCATCTATTGTAATATAATCTATTCGTCCGTGTGCGGGAATTCTTTGTTATCTGCTCGGAAGTTTTCCGCCGAGCGATGACATTTAATCTGCATTAGATCATCCGACCCTCTCGCGTCCCAGAGATCGACTTATGTAAGACGCCATATTTGATACGATACCCGTATGTTATCGCTGAAATCCCTTCCGACTTTTATTGTTCGGCTTTATCGGCTTATTTGTATAAATTAGTAACGCAGATAATATCGGCAACTGATACACCTAACAGTCAACCGTGTTATCTGTAATACGAAAACTTACCTCTCTCTCTCTCTCCCCCCCCCATTTCTTGCTAAGACTTGGTAATTTTCTTCACTGTTATCGTCAGTATTCAGTTTCTACATCATAATGTTCGTATTATTTTTATTTACTTTTTATTCGTTTATTTACAAGCGTTTTGTTGTTGTTAAATCACCCAGAGTTAAGCACAAGTTAAGTGCGCACGCATGTGTGCGTCGGTGCGCATGCGCATCTGTGTTCTTTCAGTATTCACCGACTGCTTTATTAAAACAGTATTATTATTATTTTAATTAGAGAAAACCTGCCGATTGCCGCCATCATCCGGCCATATAGCATCGGCAAGATTACGGAGCCCAATTAGCAATTTTAAATGCCAACACCGACAGAACGTTTTGTCGTCTCGCTGAACGATTGACTGTTTGCTTGTCAGGGGATTATCGGGTGAAACGTGTCGCAGATACGGGCGACACCGAGAGTCGATCGTACGACCCGTAGGTGTCCAGAGCAGCGCTCTACCTGAACTGCTCCACGACAGTGCCGAAGGTTTTATCGTCAGGTAATCGACGACTTCGTTTTATTTTAATATCTAGAACTGTAGTATTTTCTCTTTCCATTTGTCGTGACAGATGACTGAAGGCTGTCGACACTCAATTATTGTTTTTTTGCCGATATATAATTATATATCCTACTACGTTCGTTCGCGTACTGATGGCCGACGGGTGATAATGAGAGCCTGGTGTATGGCGCCATCTACTGGTTGCTTCCGATATCAGCCATTCTTTACTTTTTCGGGGGAGAGCGAAGGCTACGGAAATGTCTGTTAACAGCACGCTAAACGAAAGAAATCAGCGTGTGTGTGTGTGTGTGTGTGTGTGTGTATATATATATATATATATATATATATATATATATATATATTCAGCATCGTCTTCCAAGACTTTTATAGATTATGATAAACCAACATCTCTGTTTGTCAACTCAGTTAAATCATCAAATTACTTGTATTATAAATGGCTTCATTCTTAATTAACATACCATTAAAAACTGGAAAATTACCGTTAAGTAACGGGTAAATGTCACACAAAATAGCGAACGATCATTAATGGAGATAAATATTTATTTGTCAACAGATTTTACAGACGTCCCGCTCTGTTTTGTATTGATTATCTCTCCCCCCCCCCCAGGTAAACATAATTACCTGTAGACATCCTAATCCTAACACACACACACACACAGAGGATAGAGAGAGAGAGAGAGAGAGAGAGGAGAGACGGATATATATATATATATATATATATATATATACAGAGAGAGAGAGATATATATATATATATGTATATACAGAGGAAGAGAGAGAGAGAGAGAGAGAGAGAGAGAGGTGTCACATAAACAATGTCACACAGATGGCAATAATTATAGCAATCTTCATCAGTTGGCATTTTATATCTTAAAACTTTCACCGTAAACTGATGATTCCCCACAAGACACTTGAAAGAGTAATATATAGTCTCATGTTGTCACTTAAAAACTTATTACCAACTTAAATCTCTCTCCTTTTCTCTCTCTCTCTCTTGTGTGTGTGTGTGTGTGTGTGTGCGTGCGTGTATGTGCGCGTGTGTGTTCTAACAGTGTTTGAATAAAGTACTGGCATAGATATAATCTTGAATCGTGAATTTAAACTCTAGGCGATTCATCAGCGTACTTAATACCGAGGAACGATTTTCATACAGAGATATGTGTAGTTATCACCTGTGTGTATGAGTGAGTGTGTATGTGGCGCGCGCGCGCGCCAGCCCATGTTGAACGGAGCTGGCGACAGTCCTCCCTACCATTCCCACGGAAGTATTCATTACGTCATCAGTCACCGTCACGTGCTGTTGCAATTATCACGACAAACGAAAGTGACGTATAGCCTCGCGCCGAACACCTCGTGTCAGCCGAAAACTGTGTGTGTGTGTGTGTGTACGTGAACAACAGCTTCTGGTGACGTATCCTGCAAATGAATCTATTCAGACGGTGTCGGCGGACGGCTGTAAGCAGAAACGAATTAAAATTGTATTCAACTTACCGCGCCTTCCGAACACCAGTTCCATTGCTTAAAAATAACCTTTAGGGACCTTTTAATTAATTTATTTTTGATCACATTAGAACACCTTGGAACAGTTTGGAACATTTCGGAACGGTTAGGTTGAATCGATATACGAAGTTCGACGTCCGGCTTCCAACGACATACAAAGCCGGCGCTGTTCTATTTCATTTCGTGCTGACATAAATTAGCGAACAAAACGTTTCGTCATAAACCACCTTTATTCTCGCCTCGGCCAGTTGTCGAGACAATCGGCCTTAATTAAAGCACCCTTGCCCAGATTGAACACCAATCCATTTAGCACGTGTTATATCAATGTCTCTGTGTTTCAGTGATGACAACAAACACGGTGTTTCCCATGACTTACTCGACGTTATGCGATATTTATCATCGAAATCAGACTTGGTCAATAAGGTATCGGGGGGGGGGGGGGGGGGCAGCAGGAGGGGGGTACACCTGGGATGTCATGTGATAATTAATTGTCGCTTTGAAAGGTGTAAGCCGAGAATGATAATTACCTAACGGGTGTTTTCTTATGATTTGCGTTATATATATATATATATACACACACAAATATATATATATATATATATATAATAAAATACACACACACACACACACACGTATATATAAACACCATCTATAACGATACATACTGCCTATTGTGTACTCATCTTGTTTGTTTGTTTGTTTGTTTGTTTGTTTGTTTGTTTGTTTGTTTGTTTGTTTGTTTGTTAAATGGGGAGGGGAGGAGAGAGAGAAAGATATATATATATATATATATATATATATATATATATATATAAGAAGAGAGAGAGAGAGAGAGAGAGGGGGTCCTTCATCACAACGGCTATTGTTCACACACATTCACACACACGCACGCACGCACGCACGCACATATATGCATGCGCGTAACACTTATCAGAATCGTCTAACAATATGACGTCACAATCTCTGTTTATTATGGTGTAAAGAAAAGCTAAAACACGAACAGGAATTAGTATAACTATGGAGTACCAATGTATAACACCATAGTAGTTAATATGGACTAAATTAATGAAGTACATACGTGGAATAGAAAATAATAATAATAATATTATTATTATTATTATTATTATCATAATCGTCGTCATCTGGAGTACTAACAAGGAGTACAGATGGAGTACAAAGGTCAGATACGAGTTTTGTACCCTCATCAATTTCGCTTCTACGATCAAAGAGAGGAGGCGCTGAGGTGAGAAGGATAGATCCGCCAGAGGGCGTTCACTCGGGATGGCTCCGATCACTGACCTACTCGCCACCAGGATCGCTATCGGTGCCGTTTCCGGTCGATCCACTTTTCGCTAGTATCGCTATCCGAGCGTTTTTTCCCGTCGTATACCACACACGTGGTTAGCGAGCCGTCGGCGATATGGCGGCAATAAACGACGCCCCCTGGTGGCATTTCCCCCGATATTTCGTTGCTTCTACCATCCATCAGCGACTCATCTTCCATCGGTGCCTGGGAGCATACCGGTACCAAGTAGCATCGTCATGTGTGTGTGTGTGTGTGTGTGTACGCGCGCGCGCGCGTGTGTGTTCGCCAATAATTCCTGTCTGTTAAATGGCACGATATGGGAGCAGACGTAATTATATGTGAGAGAACACCCAGAAGCCATTCCTCATCTTAAACGTGCTGATTGATTGGCCCGCCATTTTGGGCATCGCTGAGCATGCGCGTCGACCACGTAGCCGTATTTCCGGCGGACATTTTCTTTGATCGGTTAACCGTGGCCGCGAGGTGCGTGCCCTTCCTTCGTACGAGATTTCTCCACGACAGCAATGGGTTATAAGTTAGGAGATTTACTTAGATGACATATCGTCGAGGAATGTCTCTCTCTCTCTCTCTCTCTCTCTCTCCCTCTGTGGTGTGTGTGTGTGTGTGTGTGTCAATATTTATAAACAATTGACAACATTTAACAGTATCAGACTGTTACTAATATTAGAAACTGTTGATTGTTAAAAATTAACTAGATACTGTTCATCATAATGTGGTTTTGTAATACTGTACGGCATATTAAATTGCAAATTGAAACGATATGCTCATTGCTTGTAAAACCAGGTGTGTATGTCTATATATATATATATATATATATATAATATTACCTATTATCTTTTGTTAGGTATATTGTTCCAAGTCAAAACTAATTAATGTTATTATGGTTCCAGTTATCATATCGAATCACATCCTCACTATAATATTTATGGGATTGTATTTAAGTATGTGGGGTTGTTTTTATTTCTCTGGGAGAGAGAGGGGGGAGGGAGAGGGGAAGGAGAGAGAGAAGAGGAGGAGAGAAAGAGAGAGATAGGAGGAGAAGAGTGGGAGGGGAGGAGTAGATAGATAGATAGATAGATAGATAGATAGATAGATAGATAGAGAGAGAGAGAGAGAAAGAGAAACTGCAAACAATGTATGATTTTTTTTTTCTATTTTCTATTTTCTTCATGTATTTAACTTGTTTAACAAGAAGTAGTTATTAGAAGCAAACATAATATTATCTGTACCAAATGAATTGTCTGATTTTATTACTATCGTAGGAGGAATTAAAATTTTCTATATGTAATATATATATATATATATATATATATATATATATACCTTACTAACATTGGGCATTAATCAATGGAAGAACTGGACCGAATTCTAAATATTAACTATTATATTTATATATTGACTTATTTCCTGTTCTGGTCAGCTATCTATCTGGTCTGTTTACGTGTTTATTACGTGTTTATTTGTTGTTTACTGTGTATACATTTTGTCTGTTATATTAACGAGGGTTGGGGGGGTGGGGGTGAGGGGGCAGTGTTTCCTGTACTGTTGCTGACTGTACGTTGATGTACGACGAATCAAATAAATAGAATAAATAAATTTAAAAAATAGACAAATCATCTCTGGAACTAGGATTCGCTTCCCGCGGCCTTGTTATGTCTGAGGGATGTTTCATCGGTCATTACGTTTAGAGACTGTTCGGTTCCTGATTTAGTCCTAATTTTTAGCATAACAGTCTGACATAGAATATACTAACATATATCTGAACTAGAACTTAATAATCAACCATTCAATCGATCTATCATTCAATCGATTGATCCATCAATCAATTAATCCGTGGATCGATCAATCATTCAATCAATCAATCAACTTATATATGTCTGCCGCGAGTGTGTGTGTGTGTGTGTGTGCGTGTGTTTCTTTTCCATAATATTACTCATATTTTCGGTATTACCTGGCCATATCTCACCTGTTATACATACCAGCAGAAGATCAAAGCCGCATCTATATATCTCGTTGACACTGTCATAACAACTTCTAGTTGAGAAGCGGTCTCCTTTAATCATTTTATAACATTCGTTTTCTATAAAAATATCATTATTGTATCGATATTATTGTGTCTGTAAGAGGTAATTACAGGTGTGTGTGTGTGTGTGTGTGTGTGTGGGCCGTATATAGACACATACCACACCTGGGGCTATGGTTTTCTGACGCCCCCTATAGACCCCGTATTAAGACCACCCAACTTTTTATTGTCGGAAATCTGCCGACAAAGTGTCTATTTCCGGTCGGCGTCCGTTTACGGCTTTATTGTTGGTATTTTGCCATGACAACCGAACTGTTTAGAAGATTAATTCAGTGACCATTGAACTGATATATTATAGATACAATGTCGAGTGCGTAGTGTGTAGTGTGTAGTGGTCGGAGAAAAACGATGGCAAAAAATAATAACAAATCAAGGTTACATCATCTCGTTGGTTCATCAGGGACATAATTGTTAATAACGGGGGGGGGGTGGCTGTTCACACAAAGACTAACATTTCACACGTGTGAACATAACATTTGTGTGTGTGTGTGCGCGTATGTCACACACACACGCATACGCACGCACACACACGCACGCACACAATCACGCATTTTAAGAAATTGACTGTTTTTAATCTTATTCAATACACAGATAAACACACTCTCGCCGTACATTCACCAGTTAGTTTTGAACCGGGATGCCTTAGAAGTGAGATTTACTATCATAGGGCTTGGTGTGTCCCCTCCCCCCGCCCAGTTACGCCACCTAAAATAGCAAATATTTATTATCCGAGATTTAACAAATTATGATATAACATTAAATTATAAAACATAGAATATACTATAAATATAATAATAATATTTATTACTATATATACATGTCTAGGCTAAAACGATGTTATAGAATTATAAGAAGCAGATCATTTTTATTTTATTTTATTAGAATAAAATAAATATAAACACTTATTTAAAATCCGAGAATTAAGGAATATATACCAACATAACTGATTAATATTTATTATTAATTGATTATTGTGACGTAGATACGTCTGTATCAAAATATTATTATGATAATTGGCTATCATTGTGATGTTATTTACCTTTATCTGATCATTAGCCGGTGAGAGATTAAGTTTGTGAATAAGTGAGTGAGTGAGTAGTTAGTTTAACCCACGTGTTCGTCATAGTTGAGATACGAAACTTCACATAAAATATCAGGCTTCTTGATTCGAACCTGGATCTGGTGGTTTGCGCACAGTGGTCTAACCACTGTGCTAAACGAGCGACTATAATCGTTTATCATATTTGTTATATAATTGATATATATATATATATATATATATATATATATATATATATAAAAATATTAATATTATTTTATAATTAGATTAAATAGTTAATTAGACCCACTCAAACACTAACCTTGAGGTGGACGCCCCGGTTCGTCGTACTTAAGAGAGACACCTCCGCTTTTTTGACTATAGAATTTGGTCAACTTAAACACGACGTGTTTGTGGTCAACACAATCACGTGTTGGTAAAAGTACTTACCGACCCCGATAAGCAGCATACAGGTAAATGTAAACTAAAGTGTCATCATCATCGTCATCATCGACATCATCCTCATCGACATCATCATCATCATCATCATCATCATCATCGACATCATCATCATCATTAACATCATCATCAACAACAATTACAATAGCAATAAAGGTAATATATTTATTAAACACATTTATAAATACGTAAAATACAATAGAACTATGACGAAACAATTAAAAATAAGATATAGGATTCACCTCTACACAATAACAACAATATTCTATTAACATCTTCTGATTTAAGGCTTTGTCCATTCTCTCTCTCTCTCTCTCTCTCTCTCTCGTATATTACGTCACACACACACACACACACACACACACACATATATATATATATATATATATATATATATACTTTCCCATACTTAATAAACATATCAGTAAACGCCTCAATCGTCGCAAGTCTTACGAAGACTTCGGCATAAAGTGGTTTATTTCCGGGTTTTTGTCCGTGAGATGGTATCTGGCTAAAAAACATAATTAGCACTTTTTGACAGTTTAACAATAAGTATTAACATAATCGAAACAAAAACTGTGTTTAAATATACAATAAAACCTCCCGAGTATCCCATCTGCGCCCAACTCCCCCCCCCCCTCAAGAACCTCCCCCCCTCTCCACCACCTCAACGGTCCTTATCGGTAGTCCAGGTGTGTCGGGGGTATCGGAGGATCTGATCCGTGTACAAATAAGAAACCCACCTTCTTCCAGATACGATTATTCGAGTCGCCGCGTAATCGAGGCGTAGTAATTAGCTTCGAGGGTCAACGTCTAGCTCTCTCTCTCTCTCTCTCTCTCTCTCTGATATAGAGCATGGAGGTTGTGGGGGGTGGAGAATGGACCGCAATAACGACGGTGCTGCCACCGTCCGGCCGCGAATCATTCATCAGAGCGGGACAAGTTTTCAATAAGACAATTAGCAGGATGTCGTTATCGGGGACGATGATCAAAATTGTTATTTTATTATTTATTCTTGCCGTTGGCATCCGGGAGTAGATAATTTGGCCCCTACTCTGATAAGACATCTCTCTCTCTCTCTCTCTCTCTCTCTCTCTCTCTCTCTCTCTCATTCTGCCTCTCGGGTAGTCTCTCTCTCTCTCTCTCTCTCTCATTCTGCCTCTCGGGTAGTCTCTATCTCTCTCTCTCTCTCTCTCTTCTCTCTCTCTCATTCTGCCTCTCGGGTAGTCTCTCTCTCTCTCTCTCTCTCTCTCTCTCTCTTCTCCTCATCTCTCTCTCTCTCTCTCTCTCTCTCTCTCTCCTCTTCTGCCTCTCGGGTAGTCTCTATCTCTCTCTCTCTCTCTCTCTCTCTCTCTCTCTCTCTCTCATTCTGCCTCTCGGGTAGTCTCTATCTCTCTCTCTCTCTCTCCTCTCTGCTTTTCTCTGTCTCTCTCTCTCTCTCTCTCTCTCTCTCTCTCTCTCTCTCTCTCTCCTCTCTCTTCTCCCCCATTCTGCTCTCTATCTCTATCTCTCTCTCTCTCTCTCTCTCATTCTGCCTCTCGGGTAGTCTCTACTCTCTCTCTCTCTCTCTCTCTCTCTCATTCTGCCTCTCGGGTAGTCTCTCTCTCTCTTTCTCTCTTTCTGCCTCTCGGGTAGTCTCTTTGTGTGTGTGTGTGTGTGTGTGTGTGTGTGTGTGTGTGTCGGTGGTTGTGGTGAGTGTGTTGGGGGGGGGGGTATGTTCGCTGATGCAGTTCAAAAGCAGCCGGAACTCTGACAATTATACGGAACTTGATGAAGAAAAAAGAGAGGACACGCATTACGATAACGCTAGCCCGATTTTGGAAAATATTATGATACATTATACACGAGCCCGTTATGGCGGGCGGGCGGGTCGGTAGACAGGCGGGCGGACAGGCTGGCAGGCGGACAGGCTGGCAGGCGGACAGGCTGGCAGGCGAACGGACGGCGGGACAACCGGGCCCAGAACGTTCTCCGATTCGGCGATAAAATTTGTGGCGAATTTAAAATGTAACACCCGAGAAAGAGAGGATTGCTGATTTCTGGCTGAAGGCCGCCAGCTCGTTGGCTGTAGAGTGGCGAGATGTCGGCTCTGGCCTTTGATCAGTGAGTCGAGACATTTAGACCGGGGGTAATAGCTTACCTGGTCGCGCTGCCAGTCTCCCGGCTGGTTTATCACTAACATCGGTACTGTTTACGGCATGGAGGTATAACATTACACGGATACAGGAGGACATTATCGTTCCGGCGTTATCTGATTGGAGGTTATTACGGCCAGGTATCCGGAACCGGGATTGCGTACTGTATAAATGATGATTGATTGGCGAAGCAGGGAGAGGGGTGCGTGCGTGCGTGCGTGCGTGCGTGCGTGCGTGCGTGCGTGCGTGCGTGCGAAGTCGTAAACATCGATAACAGCATACACTTCCAGAAATCCCTGCCACCGGAAATCAATATATACGTCACTGATTTTCTGACTGAATCACTCACTCACCTACTCACTCACACAGCCAGTCACCCGCCGCCCATTTACACCAGCTGCCTATACATACGAATCTCGAAAAACTGCCCGGTGATAATTTATTTCAACAGATAATCATCATCGTCTTCAGATAACCTGACAGCCAGACAGTGTCGACATCTGTCGGTCACAGCCAAAACACCGATAACGGTTATATCATTCGTCCTTCACCTCACTTTCATCTGACCCAATTATCTGCGCGGCCACGTTTCGCACAATGCAGCAGACACCTAGGAAAATAAATTACCGCCCAAATTTGACGTCTGCCCATAAAAAATTGATGGTCTAATCAAATTAGTAACCAGCAATAAATACTTGGCAAGAAATTGTTGTCGACTAGACCGATGCGTCGGTGTCTTTATTGACGCATCGATAACAGACCTGTCTGAATATGATTAATTCGAAACTAAAAGCCTGGACGCGTTTTAAAAGTGACCGCGCCATGTTTGGTTTTATTATTCTACGGGAAAAACTAAATTAATTCAATTGTTCTAGTGGCGCGCCGTACTCTATACTTTGTTTGTTTGTTTTGTTTGTTTGTCTGTGTGTTCCCAATGCGTGGTCGACTAAGTTTCGTTGCAACGCGTAAAAAAGATTTCGAACACCACACAGGCCTACAAGAACTCGGGGAAGCGCGAGTGCACACACACGCACGCACACACACTTGCTGAGTACGCATCCACGTATGCAGGTAGGAATCCACATGCACGGAAAGAGAGGGGTGGATTTAGAGAGAGAGAGAGAGAGAGAGAGAGAGAGAGCGTAAACCCCTATAAACATGCACGACTAAATAATTTTTGGTAAAAAATTAACAAAATGCGTCTGACCGGATTACACCCCTCTCCCTGCTTTCAGTTCGATTTTTCCGGACGAGGAAAAACCCGAACTCGTGTCATTGTTTTTTTCTGACCCAAATAATCATCTATAAGTACAATCTTCTGTTCGGTCGTCTCTGCCTTTTCCTGTAACCTTCACGACCAGCCAAAGGTCATTTATTGCTGCGTTAGACTGACGACGAACGATGTCCACAGATGACGGGTCTACCTGCTCATCAAACAATGGACTAATTAACAAAGTCTATCTCGTGATAGATAATGATTCATCACCATTTGATGACACCCTCCACGTGACTGATGGGTCGAGATGACAGTGACGTCATTGTTGATTGGTATCCGTGTCGGTTGCTACCAGTAACGACGTACGTTTTGATATTCACACATCAACAGGTAATCAATCATTTACTTATGCTAATTGTTGTTAATTATCTATAAAAATCTATACAAACACCACTCCCCCCCCCACCTCTCCTCCTCACTACCAAAATAACTGAACAAACAAAGAAACTCGGATACAGACATTAAGTGTTCTCTTGTCTCTCTCTCTCTCTCTCTCTATATATATATATATATATATATATATATATATATTTATATATATATGTATATATACACGTACATGTCTTTATATATATATATATATATATATATACTGTGTAAATTAAAAGAATTATATATGTATGTATATATATATATATATATATATATATAACTTTTACACACACACGCGCGCGCACACACACACACACCTACGTGTATTAGTCACCTGGGCTGAAAATCAATTTGAAAGTCGGCGGCTTTAATTTAATTAAAAATCAATCTATTTTCGGTATTCTACTGATGGAAACGAGACATCAAAGTGCCGCCACATTGTGTCGGCTTTAGTGAACTCTCTAATTATCTATGATATAGTTGTCTAAGTGATAGTTAGTGTCATCATCTGTCAGGGGATAGACAGCTACCGTATACAGATAGCTAATATATGGAGATGGGTAGCATATAGAGATACGACTATCGTACAGAGATGGGTAAACACAGAGATATGGGTAACACATATAGAGATGGGTAACACATACATATATGGGTAACACATATAGAGATGGGTAACACACACATATATGGGTAACACATATATATATGGGTAACACACACATATATGGGTAACACATATAGATATGGGTAACACACACATATATGGGTAACACATACAGATATATAGTTAACACACACAGAGATGGGTAACACATACATATATGGGTAACACACACAGAGATGGGTAACACATACAGATATATAGGTAACACATACATAGATGGGTAACACATATAGAGATAGGTAACACACACAAGATGGGTAACACATATAGAGATGGGTAATACATACAGAGATGGGTAACACATACATATGTGGGTAACACACACAGAGATGGGTAACACATACATATATGGATAACACACACAGAGATGGGTAACACATACAGATATATAGGTAACACACACAGAGATATGGGTAACACATACAGATATATAGGTAACACACACATAGATGGGTTACGTATAGGAAGATGGTAACAGATAGTGATGGGTAAAATATAGATATCGGTAACATATATTAAGTTAATTTTTTTTAGATATAGGTGATATACTTACATAGGTATAGGTAATTATATATATATATATATATATATATATATATATATGGCGAAACAAACATATAGACGGGCAACATATAGACGAGTGACAAATAGACGGGTAACATATAAACGGGCGACATATAGACGGTAACATATGGACTAACCAAAATTATAGACAGGCATTATGTAGACGAGCAAACATATATACAAGTAACTTATAGACGGCAACAAACATAGACGTGCTACATTTAGACGCGTTATAGATAGACGGACAACGTATGGAGAGAACAACATATAGACGGGCAACATTTAGACGGGCAACATTTGACCGGGCATCGCCACACATAGACGGGCAACATTTAGACGCGGGCAACATATAGACCGGGCCTCACATCATATAAATGGGCCAAACATATAGACGGGACAACAAACATGTAGACGGTGGCTGGTGTGGTATGACGTATTTCAGTATGTAATAAAAGTTGTCATGCATTCTGGATCGAGACCTCTGGTGTTGTTATGACGATTGCATTTCTCCTCCCCTCCACGCACACGCACACACACACACACACATAGACATGTAATCAAAAGTCTTGTTATCGTTACGTTAAATCAATAAGTTCTAACAGCTACAATTTGTGACTAACAGTTCAGTCTGTACAATATTATGTCTTGTTTTTGGCTGGAAATGGTTTTTGGGGACGGGCCGTCTTTTGGTGGGGTGAGGCGGAAAAAGAGGGGGGGGGGTTCGGAGGTCTATTTTGGTGCAGTCTGCGGTGAGGCTAAGAGGCTGTTTCAAGCTTCAAAACATGAATTATAGGTTTGTGTTATTTATATTCTTTGGCTATAATAAGGCCTTCGGCAGCCATGGCGGTCCCTTTGATCTCCGACTGATGCGTCCTCGTCGCATCACCTGGATCCTCATTACTCGACGGCGTATTCGTCATGTTCCGAGACTCCTCGCGTATCGTGTCCCTTCCTCATTACGACGGCGATTCCTCATCACGGGATGAAGTCTGCCCTCACGAAAACCTCAAAAACGGCAAAAGACTGACATACCTACTGAGTTCGCGGCGTCACATCATCGGATCATGGGATCGTGAAAAAAATGCTACTCATTCTGTCCTCATGGGATGATACAATTTTCATCTTGTGACCTTTACCAAATCCGAAATATGTCAGTGTCGGATCACCAAATTCCCTCCCTACATCATAACATCATCATCATCATCACCAAGCCTTCTCTCTCGTATCCGGATATTTCCATCTGGATCAATAGACTAACTTAATTTTCTTCAATCTGGAGGCGCTTTAGAAGCATCGAGATACCTGGAAGTAGGGACACCTGATACATGCCAACTTAATCCCGACTGACGACCGGTCCCTGGGGACGCCCCTACACAAATCGTAGGTGGCTCCCTCTGCTGACTAGCCAGATACACCGCAGGGCCAGGGTTCGACAACTATTTATAGGATATGACGTCACCGCAGTGACCATCACGTCAATCCCGTGTCGGGATCTCATTTATCACCAACTGCAAGTTTATCCGGTGTCAGGATCTGATAGATAACAGGGGGTAAGAAGTGCTGATCCAGAAAGACTGTGTGCAACACTGAGCATCCAACTGGGAGTGCTGTCGCTTTCAAAAATGCGGTACTGGAGCATGTGCTTCTGGATCATTGCTGTCATTGAAACAGTTGGAGTGAGTCAGTGATTCAGTCAGTCAGTCAGTCAGTCAGCAGATAGATAGATAAAGGGAGAGGGGGGGGGGTGAGTGAAAGGGAGAGTTTCCATTTACTATCTTACCTGGTCACAGCTCATGACAACGCCGCGCAATAAATCTCCCACACAAGATGGCTGACTTCTGGCCATAAATACATCACAATATAGCGTCACAGAGGCCGCTAATATCCTACATCGGCCAATAAATCACGCGCCATCCCATCGCCACCGCGCATGCGCCCGGCGAGGCGGCGCATCGAGCGCCGTCTCGCGGCAGATGTGAGTCAAGATGTTATCCGCCATGTTTAGAGAGCGCCGCCGCATATATCGTGTTATCTGTCCTGCTCAAAAAGTTACGAAACCTATCTGGCGAAATCTTGATGGGAGCATGACAAATTATCAAATTTGACGACGAATAAAGACGAATAAATGAAAAAAAAATGGGGGCGGGTGTGGAGGGGTGGCGGCGGTGGCGGCACAACGAAAGAGGCAAAATGGCCCAGTCGGTTATTGTTAGTTAAGTGGTTGCACATGGCGCAAGCGGGACTCCGATAAATATCTGTAGTTAATTGGTTAACATGATCGGTAATTTTGATATTATTATGAACGAGCTGATAACAAACAAAGGGTGCCGACTGGCGGAGATCGCTAAAAACGTCCGACCACGTGACATGTGATGCGGAGAAGAATCGCGCATCGGCGGAGAAATAATATACGCTAAGATGGCGGCTGGTTTTTTATTGGGAATGTTCTCGTTCGTATATATGCGCGGTTTGTATTATCTGTGCTTGTGAAGATTTCTTATGGCTATGTCTTCACACTTGTAGTGAGTGAGTGAGTGAGTGAGTCAGTCAGTGAGTCAGTCAGTCAGTCAGTCAGTCAGTCAGTGTCAGTCGGCTATTTCTATGCACGTGGTGGCCTAAATGGTCCGAGCGACACCCAAAGATAATGAGATGAAGCGAAAGATGAAAGATTCTTCAGACACAGCCTAGCCCGGGCGAGGTTTAAACCCAGATGCTAGTGGCCTGTGACCGATCGCACTACCAGTTAGGCCATGGAGACACCTGAGTGAGTGAGTGAGTGAGTGAGTGAGTCAGTCAGTCAGTCAGTCGGCAGTCAGTCAGGCCAGTCAGCCAGTCAGCCAGTGACACATTAAGCACGTGTTATTAGTCATGATTCCCTTAAGCAGTTGACACACTGTAATATGCACGTCCGTTTTGGTAAACTTTAGGCCAGAGTTTTTTATTATTTGTTTTTGTTTAGTTGGGGGTTGGGATTGGGGGTTTGGGGGGAATCGGCCCGTGTTTTTTTTTCTTTCTGCACCATACATTACCCCGACACATATCAGACGCATCACCCACCACCAATGTGAATGAGATGTGTACGGTGTCCGTCTACAGGGCCGATTCTAAAACATTTTCTTTTCCTAAAATAAAATAAAACGAAATGTCTTTTCTCAATCGTTTTCTAAAAATCAGTTCGCCAGACTTTCCATCCATCGATAATAATGTCACTAATATGTCCTCACAGCGTGGCGGATTTGTCCTCGGCTCGTGAGGATATCGTCGATGCGTCCCCGAATTGTCGTCGATGCGTCCTCTGTGTGTCGTGCATGTATACTCAGCACGTCCTATTTACCTCCTCGACTACGTGTAATCAGTATAGTATGATGCTACCATATTACGATAAAGTCCTCATTATGATAAAGTCCTCAGATTGTTAGAATGCCACAGACGTCTACCGCCAGTTTCATTTAGAATAACTCCTATATCGACCCGATTGCGATAGAATTTTACCGATGTCCACAAGATTTTGTTAGGATGTCGCCTAGATGTCATCATTTTGCTCTAATTTCACAGATGTCATGCGTCAACAAGCCGTGCCACACTTCTAGGCCCATTTACCACCAGGTGGCTCTAACGTTACGGAGTTCAAAGGCCAAGGACGAAAAGTTACGCGAACCTTCACGCGGACACCGACCCGATTCCCGCTCGACCTCTTATCGTACGGACGGAGCCCGCTGATTGGCCATCGCGACGTGTTCGACCTTGACACCTGTGAACGGCGACCCCCACCCAAACGAGTGGCGGCGAAAATTAAATTCGTGCCGCCAACTCATTCTTTCTCTCGGTAATCTCTCGTAAATAGTTCACTTTAGACGAGCGCCGAGCCCGACAACATCTCAATGGCTTATTAATCACCGAGCCATATATTTCAGCCGACGTATTATTGTCGCGATAAAGCTCCGGCGGCCATGTTTTTCCGCGCTTTTCGGCCGAGTGGCGGGATTTATGGCAGACGATCTCCGAGAATGGTTTTTGGCGCTGGTCTATGAATGGCGGCGCGGTGAATCCTCGTCGTGTCGCTTACAAGTGGCCGGAAAGCGGCGTCCTTAATGGGATTATTGACAACGGGCCGATTGTTTACGCCGCTCTCGCGGCGGCCATTATTACCGTCGCCATCTCAATGCGGCCATTATCCGCGGGCGCTAGGGCCGCGCCGTGACAAACGACGCTCGAATGACGTCACTTCCGCCCGCCGCCGCCGCCGAATTAGCATATGCCGTTCCCGGGCGCTGTGAATAGCTTCGAGCGGCACACGAGCGGCCCATTCTTCTACAGGACGCCATTATCTGCTAATGGTCCTCAACAGTCGGCCATTATCTCCCGCTCTCTCCCTCTCTCTCTCTCCGGCTCCTCCTCAGCCTCCATCTTCGTCATGCCGCCCGATCACGTGATTTATGGGCGGATCCTGTGTCGGGTGGTGGCGCTGCGGTCGTACCCGGAGCCGGGGCAGGATTGGAGAGAGGAATCTCGGTGGGACGGCCGTGTGGAAGTGGCGGAAATCGGCGGCGGGGGGTAGTTGATTCACCTGGATTCCTTTGACATCTATATCAATCCGGAATGGCCTAATAATCATCGGGATAAGTGACGCGCCCTCGAAGCGGCCGACTCCGGAGTCCGGAAATCAATCACAATTCCCTTCTAATTAAGTCTCGCCCCGCGAAAGACCGGAAATCGAAAATGGCGGGACGCCGCGGCACCAGAGATAGTCTGCTCGAAGTAGCCCGCTCGGAATCGAGTTGTTATTCGGAAAATTGATGATTGATGCTAAACTGTTTGCCGAGAGTTTGCGGGAGCCGACATTCTATAGATAATTAATTAGCTGGCCCGGCAAATGAGCGATTCCTCCGCTAGATGGGGCGACTGTAGCCGTTGTTAATTGTATTAATCAGCCGGTGTAACACCTGCGTCGTTGGCCGCTTTAACAAATGGCGATAGTTATTGGCTGGGACAGGGTGTTTAGGTGTTAGGTTGTGTGAGGGATTAACGGCCGCCGCCACCGAGAGACCCGTACCCACTGCACGTACGCATAGGCGCATACGCACCGGACGCCGAGATCGGTGTGTGTGAGTATAGTCAGAAGTGAAGATTTAATCATGACGTGTGTGTGTGTGTGCGTGTGCGCGCGCGCACGCGCGTAACTCGTAGTTAGTCTAATATGATTTTTTTAGAACACAACACACTATAACAGCATACAACAAAATACAACGGAAAGCTATACACAATACAATTTAATTCAACGGAACACTATCCAAAACACAACAATACGATACAATATAATACAATACAATACAATAGAGCACAATAACATGCAATATACCACAATAGGTCAGAATAAAACACGTCAAACTTATTATAATTTAAACAATTATATCTCGCATCAAGGTCACGCGACGTTGTCGATGCATTGACGGTAATTAATTTTATCTAATTTTTAAAGACGTCCTCCTCGCTTAGACAACATCTGGTTCATCTGTTATCAGCTGGTCGCTGGAGGACATCTGTCCGCTGACAGATGACATTTGTGTTGTGATAAATAAAATTCAAAAGACGGGAGCCACCCCCCCGTCCCCCCGTCCCCCAGCAGGTCTCTTTATATCTGATTAATAGAAAGTCACAAACGATTTGAGCGGAATCGTTGTGCTGGTATATATAGATATATATATATATAGGTGTGCGTGCGTGCGTGCGTGCGTGCGTGCTGTGCGTGCGTGCGTGCGTGCGTGCGTGCGTGCGTGTGTGCGTGTGTGGGTGTGGGTGTGGGTGTGGGTGGGTGTGTGTCACGGTGTGGGAAGAGGAATTAGCATACGCACCACTTACATCGCGTATCGTGTGATTAGCCATGTTTGACATTTTCTTGTAGTCGTCGACGTCATCGTCGACGTCACTGTCGACGTCATCGTCATCCTCATCGTAATTGTCGTCGTGGTCGTCGTCGTCACCATTATCTTTATTATACAAGACTATTAGAAGTTTATTTGATTTAATCTGATATCAGCAGCACAGGCGATAGTGTTGGCAAACAATTTGTGTCGGCATAGGGTTCGAGCTGCTTTGGTGTCATGCGAGAGTTTGACATCTATCAGCCTCCACACGTCCCGTAGACAATATTATAGCTCATACACAGTGAGTGAGTGAGTGAGTGAGTGAGTGAGTGAGTGAGTGAGTGAGTGAGTGAGTGAGTGAGTGAGTGAGTGAGTGAGTGAGTGAGTGAGTGAGTGAGTGAGTGAGTGAGTGAGTGAGTGAGTGAGTGAGTGAGTGAGTGAGTGAGTGAGTGAGTGAGTGAGTGAGTGAGTGAGTGAGTGAGTGAGTGAGTGAGTGAGTGAGTGAGTGAGTGAGTGAGTGAGTGAGTGAGTGAGGTCAGACAATCAATCAGTCTGTCAGTCAAATTTTAATTAAGTTATAAAATATTCCTGGCAAGTGTGTGGGTGTGCCTAGATGTGTCCCATCCATCTATCCATCCATTC